>JAODUG010005223.1:0-10124 GCA_027564795.1 Aphredoderus sayanus
ACAACAACAACAAAAATTCACATTTCTTTTTTTAATGCCATCAACCTGCAAGGGACCGAGCTGAAAATGTACCTGTACGGTTAAATCCGATATACTGGACCAAATCGTGTAGGTATATTGTCCCTTCTTAAATATAAACAAAGGCTAAATATAAACAAATACACTACTTTATTTTAAATATATGTTTGGCTAAGAGATCTGTTTTAACGTAATATCTTGTTTAGTTCAGCTAAAAACAATTTTTTGAAAAACAATGAAATGAAAAACAATTTCATTTTGACCAATGTTTGAAATGTTAGCCAATATGAAATTCTACGGATATATAGCCTCATATTTCATTAATTGTTAGGCTGTTAAATAAACGACGTTAAATAATATTAATGGAAGAAATAGCTGCAGCGTTAATAAGACATTTAAATTAAATATTTTCAAATGTAGGCCTATTTGTGATATACAGTCATGTAATGGATACATTTACATTTACGGCATTTGGCAGACGCTTTTCATCCAAAGAGACATTTGTCAATAGTTGGACAGGTCAAATACACACCAGCACGTTTTCATAATTTTAGCTGATGCTTCTTCCTTTTACGGTTCTCGAGAAGACGAGAAGCGATCATCTCTCTTCTAGAGGACGCGTCTGATTGCGGGCTACACATGCAGGAATATGCACCAAAGGCAAGGGTCGCGCTGGGCTGGTCTTATTTTTCCCTCTAGTGGCCTCGCACATTGGTCCGGTCGACGTCATCAGAGGCTCTGTCGTGACGTCACGCATATGAGAGTGACAGCTGGAGGGGGGGGGGGGTAAATGTTGCTCCCTCTCTCACAGATCTCGTGCGCCACACTCCATAGCGCGCCACTATCGGGGTCAGACCGGATCTCGTCCCCTCTTTCCATCCGATCCTCTCGCGACTACACCCCCTGAATAAAGCCCGCCGCCTGCTCCCGAGACAGCGCACGAGGGCTCCAGCGCTCGCTCTGCACCCCACCCCATTCCATTCCATTGACGCGCACGCGCGCTTCCGGAGGGCTCCCGTGCGATGGAGGGCAGAAACGACCCGGGGATGCTCGCGAGGAGCGCTGAGGAACGAGAGCCGCCGTCGTCTCCGCCGCCGCCGCGGGGCAAACCGGCGCAGGGGGGGAGCGGTGTCTCGAGCCCCGCCGTCGCCGCCCCGTACTCCCTGGACAGGGGCGGCGACGCGGAGGGGAGCGCGCGAGGAGTGAGCGTGTTGTGCGTGGATGCGAGGACCGCCGAACACCGCCGCCACCGCCACCGTCAACAGCACCAGCAGCAGGACGGAAGCAGCTCCGACGCAGAGTCCGACTTCTACGAAGAGATCGACGTGAGCTGTACGCCCGAGAGCCTGGAGTATGTTCCGGCCAAAGGTAGGCGGGTTTGTCGGGACCCACCCCGGTTCCGCTTATTGCAGTTTATAAAGAAATGCCATCCGATCCCTGCTGAAACTGTCATCTTTGTATAGCGCCAGTTACAACATGGCTGTAAAACCACAACAGAACCGTTGACACTGGATGTTTATGTCCAGCTTGGCTTGGATCTTTACACTCTTTTAGCCTAAATCTCTTGTACATCTTGACTCGGTCGCTGTCCCAGCTAAATATCCGCATAGACGTCAATGTTGCCAGTGTCAGCGCCTCTTTGTTTTTAAATTTATATCGAGGCATTAAGCGACGTTTAAATTGGGTGAATAATCGTTTTAATTTCATGACGAAAGAAATGCTTTATTTCCACGCGCTGCACAGCTGTTTGTATGGCTGCATGGCGGGATACACACTGGTACAGTTGTCCCTGGATGAACATGCTTCCTGTGGACAGAGAATATTAAGGTTTCATCTGAAACCACAACATAATTAGAAATTCCTGACAGGCTATACTGTGAAGATTCGAATGTCTTTCTAATAAAATAATAATAAAACAATAAAAAAAGGCTTTAATAACCGTAACAATTTTAAGCATAATAATAATAGTGATAAAACATGCACATTTATTCATGTTTGGATTTAAAGGGAAACTAGTAGACTAACGTTTAATCCACATAGCTATGATACATATTTTAAAAAGGCCTACACATTTTTTGGAAAGCAAAAATATACATTTTAAAAATGTTTTTAATTGAGACAATAAAATCCCCAAAACGTCACGGTATAGTATACATACAATGCATACGACGTTTTATTCTTCTCTCTGTTCGCAGGCCGGAAGGGGACCTCCCCCTGCTTGCCCGGCGAGGGCAGCGCGGACCTCGGCAAAGCCGTCCAGAGCCAGGCCTCGCTCTACGCCGCCGACCAGATGAGGAGGTACCGCACGGCGTTCACGCGCGAGCAGATCGCGCGCCTGGAGAAGGAGTTCTACCGGGAGAACTACGTCTCGAGGCCGCGGCGGTGTGAGCTGGCGGCGGCGCTGAACCTCCCCGAGACCACCATCAAGGTGAGAGGAGCTCGTCTCCAAGGCAACACATTAAAATGTTTATAGAAAATATACATATTATTTTACGAAGGGCAAGTCAACTTCAGACAAATTCGTAAATGTAGCTAAATGTAATTTAATGGTGGGTAATAGGCCCGACCCCCCATACCGTTATATGAGAATGAGTTTAGATAGCTCGCTTTTCAGTTGTAGTTCAAAATGTAGCTTACAGTACAAAGTTTAATTGCAGATGACGGTATTTAATAAGACACAAATAACACATTTGTTTTTTTCCATTTTTTCGATAACCAACAGCAAATGAACGAGAGCTTTGTTTGTCCCTGTTTATATTGGACCATGCATATGAATTGTGACCAAAGGTCTGAACATGTAAATATGTTTTAAAGCCTAAATATACTAGGCTAACTATATACTGTATATTAGGTATATTGGACAAGGACTATAATTAGGAGAATTAAAATTAGACAATTAATTAACGCCACTTACAGACACAGTACAATTAGCAAGGAGCAGATGGTGTTGGGCATCCTGGGAACGCTTACAGGTAGGCCAACTCCTGGGCTCGAACCTACGACCCTCCGGCTCAAACAGCGAGTCGCCCACTAGATATATATATCTTCAGGCCGATTTTAACGTAGAATATTTGCGTATACACGTGCAGTTATAGACGGCTATTGGGCTATACTGCTGTGCGTGTGTGTGTGCGTGTGTGTGCGTGTGTGTGAGTGTGTGTGCATATAGGTTAATGTTTGACCCCGGGTTGCCGCTCTCCCCCCGCAGGTGTGGTTCCAGAACCGGCGCATGAAGGACAAGCGGCAGCGCCTCGCGATGACGTGGCCGCACCCGGCCGACCCCGCCTTCTATACCTACATGATGAGCCACGCGGCGGCCGCGGGCAGCCTGCCCTACCCGTTCCCGTCGCACCTGCCGCTGCCGTACTACTCCCACCTGGGCGCGGGCGCGGGCGCGAGCCCCGCCGCCTCGCCCTTCCCCGGCCCGCTGAGGCCCCTGGATAGCTTCCGGATGTTGCCGCACCCGTACCACCCGCGGCCCGAGCTGCTGTGCGCGTTCCGGCACCCGTCGCTGTACGCGGGAGGGCCCGCGCACGGCCACGGCCTCGGACCCGCGCACGGGAGTCCCTGCTCGTGCCTGGCCTGCCACGCGACGCCGGGCGGCCTCTCGTCCACCTCTCGGATGTCAGCAGCCGCCGCCGCCGCCACCGCGGCCGCCGCCGACTTCCCGTGCTCCACCGCCAGCGGCAGGCCGGACGCCTTCCTGACTTTCAGCCCTTCGGTGCTCAGCAAGATGTCGCCCGGCGCTCTGGACCAGCGGGAGGAGGTTCCGCTGACCAGATAGGACCGCGCGTCGGGCCTCCACTTCGACACTAACAGAGCATAAGCCCCACACGGGTCCGGCGTCCGGCAGCGGCCTCGCTCCACACCGGAGAGACGTCTGAGATTAAAAACGCGCGGGACTGAATGATTTCTAACACACGCGTCCGCTGGTACGACGCAAATACTGAAACACAGCAGGTATAGCTTAACAAAACGTATCCCGCTGCGTGCGACCACGCCAGTGGCATGAAGACAGAAACTGATAAAAACAAAACGCACACGCTTTTATTATTATTATTATTATTATTATTATTATTATTAGCTTTTTTTTTCTTTCTTTTTTTTTACTGGTGTGTGTGTGTGTGTGTGTGTGTGTGTGTGTGCGCGCGTGTCGGATGTGGGGGGTGAAGGAGACGAGAGAACATGTACATCTCCTTGATGGAAGGACTCCGCGAATTATTATTAGTATTTTTTTTTTTTTTAAAGTCCCGTTCCCACCTTTGGACGTTGCCCCCAACTACATCATGGTCCCGGAATGGAGAAGATATATTCACGCTTCTCATTAACGGGCCCGCTCCTCCTCGCTCGGGTCCCCGGGAGTCGGGGAATCTGCAGCATGTTGGTCAAATTTAGTAAATGATGTAGGCCTGGGCTACATACGCGTTAAGGTGCGGATGAATTTTTGAGTGTTGAATTAATGATTAGACATCCAGTACACGGGACGGCAGAGATCGTTGCTGCCGAACGGTAACAAGGCGCCGGGGGAACGGATTAACTCCCCGCTCCGTTTGACGGAGAGAGAGAGGAGGAGAAGGAGGGAGTGGATAAGAGAAGGGGGAGGAGGAGGAGGAGGAGGAGGACGACAACGAGAGGGATTCAAAACACTGGACAATCATAAAGAAGAACTTTACGGGCATCATACTCGGAAACACAGCTGCCAATTTGGACCCCGAACATTGAACCTCAAACAGTTATCCCACCCCCCTATCTCGCTCTCATATGCTCAGGCGAAGATATTCGAAGTCCAGTGAACACAACAGATTTATTATATTATATCCATTGTCTTATTTTCGTAGTCGCTTTACGCCGCTCCGCTTTTCGGCAGAGAAAACCGGTTGACAAGTGACTGATATTAATGCGCTGATTATTTTTGCTGAGTTTGTTCTCGAAGTCTTATTTGCAATAAACATTGTCCCAAAAAATAAAATAAAAGTTTTTCTTAATTGTGAAACCAATATCTAGACAAATCTCCACGGGAAAAGAAACATATGACGTATAGGCTTGTGTTTTATGGTTTAACATATTTTTAAATCGTACATGAGTGTATATGTAGGCCTAAAAACCTGCTATTGAATAATACCTCTTTGTAAGCCGATTGCTAAAAAAAGGCAATAATCAAAACAAAATAAAATAAACAAATAATATATTCCAATATATTACATATTCTCAATGTCAATAACCAGAACATATTATACGGCATATGCAGAGTTCGTATTATGAAACATCCAAATAAAAAAGGATGTTAGCTAACGTAATAAATAAAGATAAAGTAAATACTATCTGACGTTTTGCCCTTCATGGGTCGTCCGGTTCCATGTTAACGCAGCCCCCAACCACAATAGTTGACACTAATTCTCATCTCAAGTGGTCGGTGTCAAAGCGAGATCCCTCTACCAGCGATGGCAGATTGAGCGTGGCAGTTAAGTGGTCCCCGGGCCCCGTTAACGCCACTCATATTTTCTCTCCCCGCACTTAATAGACAATAAAGAATTTAGTCGTCTGAAGATATTGGAAATGTAGAAAAATCGATGACGCGGCGGCCTACCAATCAAGGAGGGCCTTAATTGCACGCGCTGCACTCAGAAGGCCAAATAAGAGCTTTTAACGGGACGATAAGGTGCAGCCTAGAGACAACACATAACAATTTAACAGGGTTTCAGATATGGTATTTGTGAAGAGGCGGCAGCGTGGATTAGGTGGTGGTGGCGGCGGCGGCGGCGGAGGGGAGCCTATTTAGATATTACCAGATATTAAATTACATAAACGTGTGAATCGATGGACAAAAATTGGGATCTTCGTTATTCAGACTTGCTTCTGTCCCACGCGCATCGAAGGCTGAAATCGTAATTGGCCTATTTACAATTATATATGGGGGCTATGTGTCTTTCTGGGCCTTATAATAGAAATCTGGTGTATGAGACACTGTCTAAATGTCTTCCTATTACACCCCCACCCCTGCCACCCTGCCAAAACACACACACACACACACACACACACACACACACACACACACACACGTGCGCGCGCGCGCACATATACTCGCGTGTGATTGATGGCCTTATTAACTGGAGCTCTTGTAAGTGTGACTAGGCTGATTAAAATGCATATGTTTGGAATAATACACCGTTTAAGCCGCCCGGTTGGGGCGAGAGCGCGAGACGGATTTATGCAAGCCATCAGGAAATATCTTTAGCTTGAGATGGGGAGACTAGGGGAAATGGCTTCGCAATATGCATAATAAAATATAAAGTAAAAATACGAACGCGAAATGGAGATGAGCGAAATCAGGCAGCCAATGGCGCCACACGCACGTATAAGCCCAACCATAATATTGTTACACAGCGACTGCTCTTGAACACTTACAGTGTATGCGAACGCATTCTGTAGGCTATTACCGATCTGTCTGGCACGATAAAGATAAATAAAGATTCTCGTTCCACTATGTGCTTCCTCATAATCTGAGTAAGAACAATGTATGTAAACGCATATGGCCGCTAATGCCAGTGAGTGCACGGCCGTTCCGACACATTACAGTTAAGCAAATTACGACCACATTTACCAGGTGGCATATGGGTCCAGTTATAGCTGTACACCATCCTCTGGTATCTAATCCAGCATGAGCATGCGTTTAATGGCCAAGAGACATTGTGCTGTAGACACAGGCTACAATACGCGATAGGCTCAAATACTGATAATATAACCGCATAATTGTACAGCACCGCTAGACGATACTATTAGGAGACGGCGGGGGTACGGTAGGGGAGATAGGGGTTGGGGGGGGAGGGGGGGGGAAGGGTTGGCAGAGGAGCGCCAGCTTCCCAGACCGTGCACAAAGCGCTCAGAGAGGGGCGGGGCATCACAGATGTCTGCCGGGCTGCTAGTCTGTCCAAATTGTATTACAATCTAATTTACAGGCCCTAGCCGTGTAGCGCGAGGCTGTCGGGAGGCGTGCACGGACCAATCACAAAGTAATGATGATGAATGGGAGATTAATGCACATACAAGCAAGACAATTTAAACCTTCATCTGTTTAAATAGGCTTCCAGTATCATTTGGAAAACGGAGGTCATGTTAAATCAATAGGGGGACGCGTGAAAGTCGCTCCGGTGGCGTCTTTATCAACATTATTTACGGCGCACGCACTGGAGGCGGTGACGCGCAGTTAAACGGGGAGCACGGTATAACCACAAAAGAAGCTAGGCCGTTTAAACTTGTATCCGTCATTAAACCTTGCTGCTTAAACCAACTGGAACCAAACCGGGTTGAACGAGGAACGTCCCTCTTATTAATTGCAATTAAGCCCGTTTTGTCCGAACAGACACGTGGGGTTGCAGGTTTGTGTAACCGCTTAGAGAATAGTGTCCCCGGCCCAAATTGTCACGTGAACGATGATCGTTGTAAAATAATGGCAGTTTTGTTTCGGTAGATATTCAGAAACACAAAAAAAAAAATAACAAAACTTCCAACTACCTTGCTGAACGGCCCCTTGGTAGCATACATTTTAGCACGACACATTCAACACACATTAAATTCATTACTATTTTTATAATGTTTATGAAGCTAGAAACCTGCCCAAATGATTTTGGCTTCTGAGATTTGAACCAACGACAGTATATAACCTCTTCTTCATTGGGGATGCATTTCGTCTACTGTAGCTATACTTCCATGTAGCGTGTATCAAACTTACAAACAAAGGTTTATCTGCGGATCAATGGACTAAACAATTATATAAAGTATTATTGGTATACAAGGGTAATAGTAGGATGTTCTGTCTTACTCGTGGTTTCCTATAGAGGTCCACGGCCTGGTTTTATCTGAGTAGGCCTAGATTGTCGGGAATACACGCATCCAGATATAAATGACCTAATAAATCAGGAGGAACGGAATGTAAAGAAACCCGAAATTATTCACTGTATCGATTGAATTGGGTCACTCATTCCTTAGTTTATTGATCTTGGCTTTATATGCTGGCCTACAGAGAAATGGTTAATCATTGGTTTGCCTACCTACTATAGCACTACGAACATTATTATTTATTTATTTTTATCTTTGTTATATTGATCAAGCATGCCTAACATTACGACGAAGAAGAAGTGATGCGTATTGCAATGAAGATCTCTAAACAGCAACTCGCCTCAGATTCAACTGCGTGCAGGGCAAGTAGGCCCGGTAGCCCAAACCTGGACAATGTAAGTCGTATCATATTGATAAACGAGTCTCATACGCTATATGGAAATAGAATGGCCTACAACATAATAAACTACAACCAAATATTAAAAATATGTAATATACTGTATTTCGCGGGTCCAAAAAATGGCAAGTCGAGTGTGTTCAAAAGCTTTCAAATAAACGAGTAACCGAGGGCTTCCGATTTGCACTAACTCTTATAGAAACTCTACTTATTAACATGTGTCATCCATATGAACAAACAACATAGAATATTACAAATATATGGTAAAATCTGTATTTTTGCTCTTTTGTGTCTGTATTGCTGACTGACATGGGCAGACGTCATATAAGGACTCTCCCGGCGACCGACATAATATTGCTAAGGGTCAGCTGAACTACGGCAACCTGCAAGGCCATATGCAGGTGAGAGTATCAGTGTGGAGTGTGAGATTTGGGTTCGGGGGTCTGTTCATGGTGGGGGTGAGAAGGGGGTGTCCTTAGCTTCAACGACACATGTGATCCAAGCCAGCCATGCCACAGTTGCCCTTTAGCTACGCCCAGGGGAGCAGAGGTGCAGCTATGATCACGGGAACTCAGATGGGGAGTCATAAGAAGCCGATTATTTAATGCTTGGTTTGTCAGCAACAGCTGCTGAGAGTAAAATGCCTCTTTACAACTAGCCATCTAGCTAAAATGTAGGCTACTTTTAAATCATTTAAAAGTATTGCAAGTTCATTTGAGAAGAATTAAAGGTGGAGTCAGCTATTAAGCTATATCGCTGGCTGTCCGTTCTGTGTGCGCACTGAAAACATAATCTACACAGCCCTGGCTCTGTCAGTAGGAACACTAACAAAGTGGTGCAGACCGCACCACACAGCACTATCCCAGCCTTTGCAATGCTTGTCCAATGTGTGTGTGTGTGTGTGTGTGTGTGTGTGTGTGTTGGGGGGGCTACATGGCATGAAAGGAATAGGTGTTTCTCCAGGATCCCTGACTCCATCTTTAACACAAACTGCCAGCTCAGCGTTATTACATTTTACTTGATCTCTCATTGGCTCTTCTCCGCCCCCCTCCCCAGTATCTCTTGTTCCCGGGGCAACCGGATGGTGCCATGCTGTTTTAAAATGATTTAATAAGCATGTTGTTTTATGATGAAGTGTACTTATTTTATGACACTCTCGGCAGCCAATGGTTTTGTAGATCAGGCCAATCCACTACGCCACTGCTTTTATTTTACAGCACGTTGGCCGCTTTACTGCACAACAACCACGGTCGGTCTGACGGCGACGGGAAAAGCTTCCTTTCCCAGCGCAGACAAGATTAACACCAGACTGTTCCCACAGCGGAGACACGCACACACACACACACACTGGTTTTAAGCTAGGGCCAGATCTGAGTTCGTGGAGCAGGTCAGAGGTCATGACCTCTAAGAGGACGGGTGGGAGGGGAGCAGAGGTTAAAGAGAGGGCCATGGATCCTGGCTCCGTTCTGAGTTATCCTCTCCATCACCGCTCCCTTCACAGTGTCTTCATGTACTGTTCAGAGCTGCTAAGCTAGCATGTGTAAGCTAGCATGTATGCTAACTATCTTCCTGCTGGTTCGCGGTGCACCTGCTGTTGTATGCAAGGTACAGAGGTAGTATCTGATCTACAGTCATCTGTCATCTGATCCTGATGACTAGGTCTGGCATGCCCCTCTTCTGGAAGCTATTGTCAATAGCAACCTATTGAAATGTATGTGTTCAGGCCGGCTGAAACCTCTGGGTCTGTGCATGTGTGTGTATGCATGTGCATGCGTGTGTGTGTGTGTGTGTGTGGTCATTTTTTCCTAGCCAGTGACCGTCACAGCCAGCTGCCCCCCCCTCCCCCTCCGCCCGCCCCAGTCCCGGTCGCCAT
>JAODUG010005224.1:0-10124 GCA_027564795.1 Aphredoderus sayanus
TGTGCCAGCAGTGCACATCATATGTGTGTGTAAGCTGTAAAATTAGGTTTAGCGCCTTCTACCTGCCACAAGAGCTAGTGATTCGGGTCATTCTGACCCGGAGTACATTACAAGGGTTAAAAAAAAATAAACTGCATGGTAAAAACAACTTATGCAATTACCCAATAGAGAACAAGCTTACAATTAAGGGAAGTTGTGGGTTTGAAAGGCACCGGAAAAGTTAATATTTACGTTGACCGAGCAAGACAATCTGTAAGGTTGTTTATTGTTAATTATTTATTAATTATTTTTAGTCATGAGGCTCTACCAATGTCCACCAGAATGTTCTCCCGTATCTAATCCTGATTAATATCAAAAATCTTTGCGGTTTCTCACAATAAATTTTTGCATGTTGTGTTTTTCTTTTTGTGTACTGTGCTATATTGTATGGGTTTAATTGATGGTGCATAATGAACAGAATTACAAAATGCTCAACTATTATTACGCTAATTAATTACTTTCTTGCCTCTCTGTAGCACTATATGTGGTACTTTAAAAGAACGACCGACACCCAACGAAGCTAATATCGAGGTGTGAGACGGGCACAAGATGATGACTCACTCTCTTATGATAGGCCAGCTTTCTTTGACTCCTCCTCCTGCGGTGCCCTGCATCTGCACAATTCTGCCAACTGACTGCTGTGGGCCATTGTCAACAGTTTGCTTTTGTTCTCACTGGCGGAATGTGTTTTTCCTTTAGAAACACAGCCCACAAGGGATCAATGACATGTTTACAGCAATTTACAACATTATATGAAAGTCATATGATCATGTGATAATTTATACATACACACTCTCAATGTCTTTTAATAAAGTCACAACTGTTACTGAGCAGCAGGCTCACACCTGTCTAAAGCCCTGTCTAAATCTCAGGACACGAAACATAACAAATCTCAACAACAACATAACTGGAAAAACGAATGCACAAATGCTACTGTGAAATTGAGCACAATAAAATATTTTTAAAATAAATATTTTTTCATGCACACTTAAGTAATTTCCACTTAATAACTCATAAGCTATGATTCATGAAGTGATAGATAGATGATTTATTTGATTAATTGTAACTTGTTTTGGTAACCAAATAGGGTTAATACAACTAATACAAAAAGTATACTTGTAAATTGTCTATAACCATATTTTGTCACCATCTTTGACAAAAATATTAATATTTCAGTATGATCATAAATTCTAATCTTTGCCCCGTTACATTTAACAAGTACAGTACATACAGTATGTATTTTTGGTAGCCTACTCTTTTATTATCACCTTAATGTTTTGAATTATTTTGAGCCTACCTCGTGTGTTAGTGTGTGTGTGTGTGTGTGTGTGTGTGTGTGTGTCTCGTTGTGACATGTAGTGGCAGACGAGACAGTTCCTTCAAGATGTGTGTCAGCAAAGCTATATGTGCCATGTCAAAATCAAATCGTTACTGAAAGACTGTATGTATGTTGTTTGTATGTAACCTGTATTGATCTGCTAGCAATTAAACATAAATAAACAAATACTTTATTTATGCTAATGTGGCAGACTATTATAATTAAGGCACACATTTGATCAAGGGCGTAGCTTGGACTTCAACAGTAAATTAAGTGTCAAACACTTCTACATTCTGGTGAATTTGCATGAACCAACTTGTGCAAACAATGTATGCGTGGTGGGAGTAAATATATATGTTAGACTTTACATTAGACTTTTATAAAGCTATTTTTCACAAATGTAACGCTGTACATTAACCAGCTAGACAAACGGACTTTGTTGCTATGCAGTGCACAAAAACAGTGTGGCCAACTGTCAGTGATATCAAGGAGCAGAAGGGTGAAAGTCACAGCAGCCAGGCACTTCTTAGAATTCATTTTATAACAGAAACTTTAAATTGCCACAGGTTATGGGAATAATGATTTACTGCTGCTGAATGTAGGCTATTAAACAATATGACATTTACAAAATAGTTATTTATTGCCCTCTGGTGGGGACTGTTGGTAATAACAGCAAGATAACAGAAAAGGTCAAATTAATTAGATGCTTTTATTTGTCCCAATGTTTATTTAGAACTGTTGACTGTAGTGCCTTCCAATAAGTCACCAGACGCCACAGTGTTTTCAATAGATTTACATTCATGGATTTATTGCGGCTTCTGGTTATATGGGTTGGCGAAAAAATTATATGGTTTGGCTTGTACAACACTGGTAAATAAATATGAATATATAAACGAACTACAATCAACAATTCATCTATTGATTCAATAATTCAACAATTCATTAATTAAAATGAAAAAACGATATGGCTGCTGGCGTTTCCGTGCGTTCACACTTTGTGTGTCTTATAAACTAATTACAGGTGTGTATGGTTCACAGTTCAGTTTCAGCGAAACACACTTTCAAAAGGCCACCAGCAGGCGCCACCAAAGCAAACAAAAACTAAACAAATCATAAATGGCTCCTAAAGTTGACAACACCATCTGCTCTATCTACTTTGTAGTCTTGGTTCTGGTATAGGAATAAATGACATATCATCCCTTTTTTTTGGGAATGGAATGTGCTGTACTATATGTCTTCCTCGAGCTTGGGTGCTTTACCAATGCCCTGAGAATTTAAGGGGAACAGTATCTTAGCTGTCCCTAGGACTCTCTTCTGGACAGAGACCACATATGTACCTGGAGCCACTCACTCTGAGTCTTGGGGATTTGTAGCACATGCTTGGCACAGATGTTACCCCCTTTCGCTCTCTCTCTCCCTCGTTGCCTCGTCGCCCATAGCTGGACAAACCACTAGAGGGCGTAGGATTCAACAGGCAGAAAACATTTGATCATGACTGTGTTTTTGTTTACTATGTAACAAATCTTTTATCAGTGAAGCTGCCATCAGGGCGTGCTGTTTTAGCGGTGGGTAAATAGATGGCTTTTGGTGGCTAGCGACAATGGTGGTGTTGAAGCAGGAAGCAGACTGCAGTATAAAATCCAGGTCTTTGATAAATATTTTATTTCTTTGAGAGGCCAGCCAGAATGGGTGGAGGGATCCTCAGCTAGATGAACAAAGAAAAGAACAAATCTACACAGGGCATGCTATCTCTTATAACTATGTCTTATTTCTCTCATAATCTACAGTATATCCTCACACTTAACCTCCTTCAAACTGAGTTAAAATGTCCTGACCTTTGATCACAACATTTAAAAAAAATTCCTTCTCAGAATGTTAGTATTGTTTCAGTGAGTTGTTAACAGAGAGTAATTCTCTGGTAAGAAAACAGTAGCTTTCTAATATGTGCACATTCTGAAAAGTGGTATTAGCAGGATTAATGGAGCATAACCCTTTGAATTACAGCATAATATATTAGAGCCTACTGGATGTGGCAATAACTGTGAATTTCTAAGTGCTGGCAATGTACTTGAGCAGAAGTAGAGAAAACCAACTGGCATAATGAGATGGGAGCCCACCTCCACGTGAATCTATTAAACATGCGGGAGACCCGAGGCCTTGGCGACACACGGGCCTCGGACAGACCTTGAAAGATTATCACAATCTGTGTTGTGGTAGATCGCTATTGAAATATGAGCCTTTGCCCTGTGTGTGGGAGAAAACAAGCACAGTACCATGCCCTTATTATTTCTTCCTGCAGAGCAAAGTGTTCATGAGAGACACACAGGGGGTAGAACACACACACACACGTTCATATGCACGCTGCTTCTGATTCTCCCAATTATATACTTTACTACGGTGTCGAAGGTGGGTGGGTGAGAGAGAGAGATTGTGTATCAGAGAATAGGTTTGAGCATACTGCTGTGGTGCTGTTATGGTTAGCGTTCATCTGTGCAAATGGCTGCCATCGTCAATGTTAATCATACTGGGCTGTTGCATTAAGCCATCCCAACAGCTAAACTTGGATATACACCAGCTTAATTCACGGTGACAACACAAAATTTACTATACTGTATGTGTTTTTCAATATTGCTACCAAAGTCAAAAGAATAAATCATACTGAAAACAAATGTGGTAAAGCCTATATTACTTTTGACATGATTGCATAAAGACTATATTAGCTTGTTACTTTGAAGCAGGGTGTCTTTCAGGGCAAAAGCCCCATAGTGGCAGTTTGGCAGTATAATGTAACTGTATTATCCATCTACAGTTGGTGGTTTTGAGTTAGCAGCCCTTCTGCAGGTTATAGGAAGACGCATGGTTTTTCACCCAAAGTGAAAACTTGGCTATGATAAGGTTTATGAATGAATTATATGTTACACCTATTTCTGTTTTAACCCTCGTGATGCCCTTACAATATCGTCTTGAACCACCAGAGGATGCCATCTGATTGTGTATGATTGTATGGTTATTTGTATTGTCATTGCTGTGTGTATTTATTTCTTTATTAATTATTTCTTTATCTATTTGTGTTGTTTTTTGTGCCTTTTAACCCTCCTGTTGTCCTTGGGTTCCAAACTCGCACCTTGTTGTGCCAGCAGTGCACATCATATATGTGTGTAAAGTGTAGAATTTGGTTTATTGCTTCTATCTGCCACAAAGAGCAGTATATACAGTATACTCCAACAATACTTGATTATACTTGTTATATTTGTGGAGTGAATAAACTTTGCTTCTGTAAAAACGTTGACAATTTGTGATCAACTGTAATATTTTGTAATTTATAAGTAACATTCGACAGTCAATGTATGTTAAATATGCTAGGTTTGGTTTGGCAAATGAAAAGTTCATTTACAAGTAGGCTAATTAACACCAGACTACAGTCAATGGACGTATACAGGTATGTGTAAATCTGGCCACTAGAGGGCAGAGTGATTCCTCGTAGGGACAGCAGTCATTCTGGTCTCATATGTGCAGTACTTGAAACGCAGGTGCAACATGAGGCCCCTAAAATTATGACAATAGGCAACCACAGAATAACAGAAGTCACAAATGTTTCATAGACAAAATCTTTTTTTTGTTTTAATGAAAATCATGTTTTTTGTCATGTAAAAAAGTATCATATGCATACTATTTATAGATTTAACATTGCAGGCAGTAGAAAAGATTTACATTTGAAATATCCAGAGCATTCAGAAGCATACTTCTTCTAATAATATTTAACTGAGACACTGTCTAACGTCATTGCTCCACTACAATGTTATTTTTGGCTGGTCCTCATATGAGATAGTGTAGCCTACAGTATGTGAGCCAGGGTTCGCTTTGTATCTGAAACCCTTCCTGCGTATGCTTGCGTTTGGTTGCATTGTGTATGGCAAAGTCAGTCACGTTACAGTTTAAAAAGAACAACAACAAAAAATATTTCATATTAATATTTTAACCAAGGTGGACATATTTGCAAATCTGGAGTGTTTTTGTCTCTGTCAAGTATGCTGGCTGAGATGTAAAAAGCTAGAAGGCTGTGCTGCCAAGAGGTCTTTTCTGTTATTGTTACCTGTGGAAGACCGCATATTTATTTACTCCTGCTGCAAATAGTGTGTGTGTACAGTAACTGTAACAGATGCCATCATTCCTGACATGGAGTGAGTGTACAGTAGGCTAGATGCTGGCCTGTCATAGAGGTCATTTAAGACAGTGGTAATTTGATAAGATTACTGCCTTTGGAAAATGAAAATAATATGTCTACAGGCACGTACACACACACCCACACACCTCCGCAGACACAAACACATATACACAGACTCCACAAACTGAGACAAGACAAGGTATAATTCCATCTAATTCTTACTGCATAATGTTTGTGTATCTCAGTCCACCTGCTGTGTTAAAGCTACAATCTAGCACCTTACAGTTTGTCATCAGACACTAAGGGATCTTGCTGAAAGGTAACAGCATTTGGACATGTGTTGCTGTTTGAGGATAATTGTATTAGTATCTGTGCACCTCATGTGTATTTGTATATGGAATAACACATAGATCAGATTAGAGGAAAAAACAACCTATTACAACTTATTCATTGATACAATTAATCAGTTCTAGAGAGTAGCTTTAATCTTTGGCCAGTGGGCTGATACTGGACAGGCAAAGTGACCTGTGTGAGTATGATTTGTGCAGCAGCTAGTTTACAGGTGTTTAGCTGCCGAAAAGCAGTTGACATTAAGATCTGTGGTATTCCAAACTATATATTTCAATATATACTACTGCAGTAATAATTTAGTCATGTGTGTTTGTTATAGAGTATGATGATGTGGTAGTTGCATGGACAATATTAATGGCGTGCCACAGCTTTCTAGAATTATCATCACAGTATACTGGATTGCATTGTCGATACAACTACCTTAAATATATTGACATTTTCCCATAATCATTTTTCAGATACTCATTGTTAGTACTTTCTAAATATTATTTTGAAAGAAAACATAATTTCCTGATCTATGAAGATACCCACAGTACAGCAAAAATGTCCTGTGCTATTGGTCTGCTTTGCAGGCACTAGTCCAATAACAAAGGAAAGCTTTCTGTAACTTGAAGTCAATCTATCTAGAATCTAGAAGAATCTAGCAAAAATATAGTGACCCTGAACTGCTCTTCTTTGTGCAAAAAGCATCATTCATCCATTCCTTGTTGCCTAGCACAGTGATAAATTCAAATCTCAGAAACTTCTCCCTCATTTTTTACATTCAGCTAAGCTAACCCAACCCATCTCTTCATTGTGACGGTTGGAAAGTTAAATAACCAATACTACCAAATCCCCCCCCCCCCCCCCCCCCGCCCCCATATTGAGGGTGGGTGGATCACTTACTCTCTCCCATTGTGGGGAAAGTACTGAAAATCTCATGTTACGATTATTTTTTCTAATGGCAAATAAATTCAGTACCAATAGTACCAATGTTATAATGGAGCATGGGGGAGGGAGGGACACATGATGGTACTGTAGGCTCACGAGGCTGAACAGCTGGGAGGGGATTAGCTGGGGCCTATTGCAGATATGTTGCCTAACTGGCTGGTAGGAATGAATTAAGCACCTACAGGCTGGTAGCAAGCTGACCCAGTAATGGCGATACTTCACGGGGGAGTATAGGAAAAGCAAGAGAAACAAACTGAGGGGGAGAGAGAGAGAGAGAGAGAGAGGTGAAATGGGAGAAGGAATTGGGGTGGGCGAGCAAGGAGGAGGATGAGAGAGAGGGGGAGAGAGAGAGAGAGAGAGAGAGAGAGAAAGAGAAAGAGCATGAATAATCCATCTGAGAATCACGACAGGATTAAAACAAGGTGGGAGCCAAAAATAAACCCCAGCCAAGGCTTGGCATGGTGCAGTCTCACCACAGCACAGAACCACATGACACCAGCCACTCCCGCTGTCGGGTTTCCTCAGCTCAGGAAGTACATTTGGGGACTAATAAAGAGCCACTATGAGTATAGCGTAGCTCCCCACAAAATGTGCAACAGACTACAGTCTTCTTTGTTTGTAGCATCTTGGTTGCCATTTCAAAAAGGAAATGGATTTTAGCCGGCAAACTTGTAACGATCCATCTGGTCCGATTTCTTTTATGCTAATGCATCTGCTATCTCTTTTTTTTATCAATATCTCTAAAATATTTTCTCTATTCATTCCCTTCCTAACTTTACATCTCTTTCCTTCGTTCTGTCTTGAATCTGAATCTGAATTCTGACCAAATTTTGACTTTATTTTGGAAGAGACTGTTTTAAAGAGATAGTAGCCAATTTTGCAGGCATGCCTCTGTAACTGCAAGGTAATGCAGTGCCAGAGCTGAGTGTGATGGCTGAGTCAACACATTAATATGTACACATGAATAACAGCTACAACAGCTGGAAACCAATGTTATCGGTCACGCATGAATATGGATAGAACCAAATGTGACCTGCAAGATGAGCAGTTTCTTAGTGTTGGTGTTGGTGGTCTATTTGTGTCAGCTTAACCCTCGTAATGCACTCAGAAATATCGTTTTTGGCCACACGGCGGCACCATCTGATTGTGTATAATTTATGTGTTTTTCAATTGGCATTGCCGAGTGTATTTATTTAATAATTAGTTATTTCTTTATGCATTTATGTAGTTTTTTGTGCCTTTTACCCTTCTTGTTCTTCTTGTGTTTAAAACACATACCTTGTTGTGCCAGCAGTGCACATCATATGTGTGTGTAAGCTGTAGAATTAGGTGTAGCGCCTTCTATCTGCCAGAAAGAGCTTGTGATTTGGGTCAGTTTGACCCAGAGAACATTACGAGGGTTAAGCGCATAGAGCTAAATACAGAATTTTGATTGTGTGTTACGTTACGTAAATATGAAAACGGCATTTCGGATGAACATGAAAATCAGCATCCATAGTGCAGGCCTATGTCAAACATGTCATCACCTGTCCTCTAACTGACTCAAGTAAAAACTAATTTTGAAAAATACAATATTTTTTCACTGCTTCATATCACAAAAACCATCTTACAATCTTACACTTCCAAGCTACCTTTTAACACTCAACCATCCCAGCAACATACTTTTCACAGTGTATCTGAAGTAAACACTTAACACCATCTCTGTCACAACATATTACAGCAAGAATATTCCACCTGAAAAATATCTTGTGTCTCGTACTAGAAAACAAGGTGTAGATATTACTGGATGTGAGCTATGTGCCACAGATGAGGAGACACAATATCACAGGCTTGTGACTGGGCTGAAACTGAATAAAACGAATACTTAGTTAACTATTTTGTCTTATGGATGTCACATAATGTCTAATCAAAGTTGGAAAAGTGAATTGTCATGGAGGTGTGGCTGCTTTTGTGTTGTTGGAGTGCGTTGTCCCTACACATCTTATTTGGAAGGTGTGTCCTATTTGTGATGTCAAAACATGCAAATATTAATTACAGGAGAGCAAACTCTTCAGATCATGTACACAGAAAGATGCGTACTAGTGCAGTGTACCGGTATGTCACAAGTGCCTCATTCTATAAGCATGGGCGTCTAGTACATTTTAATATTAACTGATTCTGATATTCTTTATGAGGGAAAATGTGTAAATCGGTGCTAGTAAGAGTTTTCTCTGGTGTATACTGGTACTGGTATTGAACATTTATGTTGGAAAAACTATATAATCTTGACAACTCCTCTGAGTGCAGTTACAGTAGGTGCTAACCTCAACGCCACAAGGTCAGCTCAGTGGTTTCTCATTTAGAAGTTGATGGCGTGAACAAAGACTAATTGGATTGCCCCAGACTATATATAATTTATGCCTTGTTAGTTTCAGTGAGTTCTAGTCCATTTATTAATAAGATCTAAAAGCAATCAACAAACCCAAATCTCTTAATGCATACCTAAGTTATTATAAGCACATTGTAAGGTTATTATATACTGAGCCAAAGAATCAGAGAATGACAAAATGTCCCTCTTCTGTCCTCTGGCATGAAATTGTTATCATTACCTTCAGAACACTGGTGCTTTGTGGAAAAATGCTGAAGTCAATGCCATCTAACTGCAATTTTGATGAATGATAGCAACATGAGCATATTTTGTGGCTTGCTTATGTGACACAAGATTGATGAGCAACAATAAAACTGTTATTTTTGTTCTGAGGCTGTTGATGAAGCAGATTTGCCATGTGCAGTGTATTACACAATATGTGAGGTGGGTATTACATAACATTGCTTTGTGTTATGTGACTGTCGTGCTATTGAAAAAAAACCACTAGTGCACTCAAACATCATCGTAATTTTGTTTTTCTTCAGGTCACATTGTCTCACATCCAGTGTTAACCTTGTCTTTTTCCAATAACAATAATAAATATACTCTTAACTGTATCACAGTACTGCAAACATACTGTAAAATGATCACATCCCCATAAAAGATTAAACAGGCGTCGGCAGACAATATAACAAGTTCTTTCATGTTTATCGCCTTGTAACGAATGCAGGTTAGATAAATGTGATGATTATGGACGTATATTAATGTGACTTCAAAGGAGGACACATATTTATAATTGTATGTATAAGTGTAAATAACTTTTGAGCCAAATTTAAAAACTATCTAGGAATGGTTGGATTCTTTGTAGATATTATCTATTTAAATTCCACAGTAGGCTTATTAGACAGCACTGAGTACCCAGGAATGCTTTCGATAAGCACGGTAAGATGAATATTAAAAACTGTGAACTTGAC
>JAODUG010005225.1:0-10124 GCA_027564795.1 Aphredoderus sayanus
ACCCCCCCCCCCCCCCGCAATCCCCCCATTATAATATGCCCCTCCCCCCCCCCCCCCCTTCCAAATCTTTTCTGCGCTCGCTTTTGAAATATCTCTTCATTTTGTTTACCTACTAGGACCCTTCACACCGTGCGCCCCCCAGCCTGCATTGAACCCTGTTGTGCGTCTACTAATTCACTAATTCACAAAATGACATTTGCAAAGGTACAAAGTACATTCTGTTCAAATGTGTACAAGACATGCCTGTTTGCAAACCGTGGCCGTTAGACGTCCGCACTACGTCTTTTTTAAGCGTTCGCGTCTCAGCGCCCGCCTCCTCACTCCTGCTTTCATCCTAGTTATTACACTCTCCCCATCGAACTTTGTGTTTGCTCCTCTCCTCCCTCCTCCTCCTCTCACGCCTCCTCCTCAGCTGCTCTTTGTCTCCCAGCCTGGCCTGGGTAGTGTGCATGTTCGTCCATCTGTGTGCGTGTGTGTGTGTGTGTGTGTCTTTCGTCTTTCACTGTGTTTTGTGTGAATCTTTGTCCATGTGTAAGTGTGTGTATGTGTTTCTATGTACGAGTGTGTGTGTGTGTGTGTGTGTGCGTGTGTGTGTGTGTGTGTGTGTGTGTTTGTGTGTGTGTGTGTGTATGTGTTTCTATGTACGAGTGTGTGTGTGCGTGTGTGTGTGTGTGTATGCAGGTCTATGTCTGAATTTCTGTGTGACTGTCTTTTGTTAGTGTGCGTGTGTTTGTGTGTATCTTTCGTCTTTCATTGTATTGGTGTGAATCTGTGTCTGTGTGTAAGTGCAACATTCTGTGCTGGACGGTATGTGTGTGTTTGTGTGTGTGTGTGTATGTGTGTGTGTGTGTGTGATTGTTAGCCACCCATTCATTAAAATGTGTTACCTTAACAGGCTTACCTGAGCATCTCTCAGCCAACACACACACACACACATCCCTGGCCGTGACTAAGCATAACCACGCACCTCTCTGATTAACGCTGATAATTAGCCATGATAATTAACAGCTGTTCACCATTTATTACCAGTGCCGTTAGCCGCGGAGCTTTAGCAGCCCTCTGATTACTTCTCTCTCACTTTAAATGTGCTCCACCTAATCATTAACTGCCTTTGTTTTGCCTCGGGAAGGTTCAGGCGCACATCAGCTTTCATGCCAGTGCGAGCGAGAACACAGGCACAGGCACCAACTTGTTCTCCACAGGCGAAGTGGAGGTGCGGAGTGGGTGAATACTATCTCCGCAGAATCCCTTTTCCTTAACAGGAGGCCGCCCTGCACAATGCTAATTACAGAGAAGAAGAAAAAACCACTTCACTTGAGAAACAACCCCTGCAGAGGAGTTCCATTGACGAACAGTAGGGGAGGCCATCACCGGGATCCCTGTGTAATGAGACAGCTGCTGGACGTAACTCTGCGGGGACGCTGCACAGTTCACAGCAGCTCATTTCTCTTATGTAGATAAGATGTGGAAATTGGCGGGCCGTTATTAGACCCCGCAGTGGTGTTCACAGGGAAGGCTGTGCGGTGGAATGGTCACCACTGCAGTAAATGACGAAGGCTGTAACATACCTTGTCAACAGCACATACAGTAGAATGGATACATATGTGTCTGTTGAAGGTGAAAGTACAGATTCAGGAAGCTGGTAAATGTTGTAAGTTCAACTGTTAAAGGGCTATTCAACCAAAACGGGTATTATTTGTGGTGAGTGTGGGTTTAAATGTTATTTATTTATTTCTTTATTTATTTTACTTGAAGCAATGCTTGATGGCAACCTGAGTGCCCATATTTTCTACCCAGCTCACTGGTTATGATTTACATGTGCGCTTAAGATGTGGACAAAATGTGGCTATATACTGTAGGGGGAGGGGTAGAGAAGATGTGAACCTATGAGCATCATAGGGGGAGGAGTAGCATGTGTTTGTAATTCTGGTCTCATCCACAAGGAGAAACCTGAAGCGTGTAGCTTTACGCCTCCTGAGGCGAAATTAATGTTTTTCTACTTGATTTCGATACTGAAGAAGAGCAAAGCAATTCTTATGTGTACAGTATTTTGATGTCTTTGACTTAGTTTATGTGTACAGACCTGCAGGCTTGTGTCCGTGCATGTATGAATTGACTTGCAGTCATTTCAGCTTATATTTCAGCGTCTTCATTTTCTGCTGCTGGGCTACTAGATATGAAATTGAAAGTCGTCTCATTTGCCTACCAATAATGTTTTGACAGCTACTCTAACGGTAGACTCTTCTCCGGGGCAATATCTATTGCAGTACAAATCACAATTATGTCACACTCCCCCTGTTATTTTCACACAGGACAAATGGAAAAAGCACAAGGCAAATGGAAATAATGCATAGATCTGCACTGAATATAGAACACATTATTTGGCATGAACTAAACATGTCTGGCACACAATCTCCATCTATAGCCTCTTTCCTAGATGGAAAATTATAATGTCAATTCAATGTTCTGAATTTTTAAACATCTAATATTTTTGACTGCTATTCAAAGATATGAAAAGAGCATTCTTCAGTATACCAACCTCAGCATCTTGATAGGCTGAAATGTGTTGCTAAATACTATTTGATGCAGGGCTGTATATAACATTCACATCACACCTGTGATGATTTATTTGACACATTATTTCCAAAACACAGTATGTGTTGATTACGTGTGACATTTCTCTTACATCAGGGGCTGTATTACAGCTCTGCCTTCTCATTTTTAATCATCATTTAATGATATCAGTGTTGAAATTAAACTAGTCCAGCATATACTGAAACAACTAAATGGTTATCAACATCATTGTTCTTCTCCTTCTTTCTCTTTGTTGTTGTTTGGCATGACAACTTTGAAAGCTCCACACTGCTCAGCATAGCAAATAAAACTGACATGTCAAGCTGAAACAGGCTTCAAAACTGCTGGTGGTGGTATGGTTCACTTGGCTGACTATGAAGCCTGAAGCCTAGATTATCCATGCCAGTGAGAGAGAAAATTAGAAATCTGGAATTACAATATGACTAAAAGCAAGATGCCTTTTATATATATATTTGTTATATCTGTATTGTCTTATATTATGTATTGTCTACTGATGCATTTAATGTATTAATGAATATACATTTTGGTCCAGCATTATAAAAAAGACGGTGCAGTTCATGCGTGTTCTTAACAGATTGAGGCTCTAAAGAAAAAAAAGTGTATCATAGGAGTCTGCCACTATTGTGGCATAGACAATAGAATCAATTTATGTATGTCACACTTTACATTTCTACTTGATCATGCGTCTAGGGCGTGAGATTTTCTCAGAAAGCGTCCCTCGGACAGCCATCCGATTGGCCCTTTCTTGGTGAATGGGCGTGAACAAAGGTTGTAGGCGTTTCACAAAACTCCCCCCCACGCATTTTACGGTTTCATTCACTACGGATTTCTTTAGTAGAACTGACCCACAGTCTAAGTTCCTCGGAGAATTGCGTTGCGTTTGATATAAAAAAGCATTGTATGCGTCGATATTGCAAACTCACAGTGAACGGACGCTTTGCTCTTTTTAAAAGTTTGGCTGCCATATACAATATAGTATAGACGTTTTCTTTTTTTCTTTTTTTGCACGTATCCACTCCTCTCCGCGATGGATTTGGTCTGGATTCTGTGTTTCGTTATGGCTGTCAGCGCCTTGTTTGCGTCTGCGGAGAGGCACAGCATTTACTGGAATAGCACGAACATAAAGTAAGTAGTCTATGTGATCATTCTCTATAAATGTGCATATATTTCCCTTTTTTGTTTCGCGGGGCTCGTAAACTTCTGCACGCGTGCGTTGTACGCTTTAGAAATAGGCAGATTGTTATAGTAGCCTATGTTGTAGACTATTGGTGCAGATCATGCTGTTATTATCTTATCAAAATAATTGATCTAAATGTGGTAACTTAAATTAAGTTATCTTTAAATCAGATTGTCTCACTGCAGATGATTATCATGTAGTACATCATCTACATCCCTAAGTGTTAAATGTCATGCATATTCAACTGATTTGTTTGCTGATGGAGGCAACTGGCCGTTGTTCTCATGATAATGTGATTTTTCTCTCCTACCTCCATCACCAACTGGCTTTTCAACATCAAACTACTGTGTTATTCAGATGCAGTTTACCTGATTTAGTTGTCATAGTTAATCCTATTGTGTCACCTGCATTCATCTGGCAGTTTGCGGTATTCTGATTTAGAAAAGTGATATCTGAATGGTGATTACATTGTACTCCTATTTTTTCAGTCTACAAGGCTATTTTGTGTGTGTGTGTGTGTGTGTGTGCAGTAGACTAAATGTTTACAGTTTGCACAGGGCTCTATATTGCAGTCTTTGGCAACTTTTTCAGATTTTATATTTAATAAAGTAAGTTCGGGTCATAAATAGGTTCAAATGAAAAGTGTACTTTGAAAAAACTGGACCCACATACAGTTCATTGAGCACATTGATACAGTAAATGGAAGGCTTGGTTATAAAGTTCTGGAGTTGATTAAATATGCTACATACGGGGTTTATTTCACTCATTCCAGCTATGGTTGGTTTCTTTGTGTTGATTTAAAGGTTTGAGTCACAACTGTTGTGTTGAAGTATCAACCATTATATAAACACCATCTGACAGGGAGTCATAACCTCTGTGTCTAGTGGGAGTTTACTCCCCTATCTCCTAAATCAGAACATATCATTGGGAGTTGACAGGGCAGTCAGGCCGTTCATATTTCAGGTGGTAAGAGGAATAATGGCTCATGACTGAGACAGAGGAGGTAACTCGAAGCCTGCCCAGTAGGTCACTACGTGGGAGAGATGGATTGCTTGGGGAGGAGAAATCGGAGCTAAAATTGTTGGGGTTATGGGGCCATTCAGAATAAGTGGGTGTCAATTAGAATTATGGTTAATGATTGCCGGGATAAAATGTTGGGGTTCTTTGGAGGTGGGCGTGGTTTACTTAGCCCACACGCGCACACACAGATACACAAACACACGCGCACGCACGTGCGTGCGCACACACAGATACAAACACAGATACAGACAGACTAGTCACGCAAGCACAAACACTCTTGGCAGACACATGCTCGATCCCAAACCAGAATGTTCAGTCTAACGGACTGACAGCGTGCTTATGAACACTGTTGTCCAAACGCATGTCCTGTCATGATTGAGTACGCCCAGATTATTACCCTCCCAAACTGTTCCTTCATATCGCGTGCACCATTTAGATCTCCCCGGTGGTTAAAGCAGCAGTCATTGTTCTCAGAAACACACATGCAATACCCCGCATCTGTCAGTAGCCTGTAATCTGTTGTGCCGAAAATGAGAATAAGGTTACAGTCACAGATGTAGGGGAGTTTCTTTTATTGTGTTGCCCCAGAGAGCCACCAATCAGCGGTCCTGATAATCCGTCCCATGCACTGCCTATTTTTAATGATTATTTTTTTTCCAGGATATCTCCTGCAAGCCACAACTACTCCTTTCGCAGACATAATATCAGGCAGGGCAGGTTGTTATTGTTACTGTTGGTCATCCTCTTTCATCATTTCCAGTATACTGGTGTTTCTCTTGTCTTGTTCGTGTGTGGATATCCTTCTTGGTTTCCCTTGGGACGGCCTTTGTGGTGCTCCATTGAATTCATCCATCACCAGCCTGGATTAGAAAACTCCTGTTTACTTGATTGATTTAGAATTGATTACTTGGTCAAAGTGGTTGATCTTAATCTTTCATTTCTAAGCTGCCTGTTCTTTCTCATTTGGTGGGTTTGTCTGCACGGTTCATGGGCTTGTTTTCATCTCCCAAGGTTGGAGTTGCCTTTAAGCTAATTACCATGCTTTGTTTCGGCATGTGCAAGATCTGCATTTGACAGCAGTGTGGCCGGGTTCGTACTAGTGTGTGTGTGTGTGTGTGCGTGCGTGTGTGCGTGTGTCGGAGTGAATGCAGGCTTGTGTCCGATTAGCAACAGCTTAATCACAAGCAAGGCTTGCTTCCCAGAAGTTGCTTCACCAGTATGCCCAGTCAGCTTGCGCCCCAGCATGTCTCCACGTGCATGTGTCTTTGTAAAGGGAGTGTGTGTGTGTGTGGGTGTGTGCGCGCATTGAGCATGCACATGTGTGTAAACACATGTACAACCGCATCAATCCAAATCATCGGTTGACTCAATGGTTCAAACGAATATTAGCCAAGCCCTGCACACACATGCCACACAGATATGATTGATGCTAACATGGACCCCAGAGTACTCTGGCCTGTACCGCCCCAATGTGGAGCAACAAGCTAGCCAAGCACTGCTTTCTCCTCTTCAGCGCCGCTCCCTTTCTCCTCGCTGACAAGGCATGAGTGTAAGCCTTGTACCTGTCTCTCCTTTACGCCATCACTCTTGGCTAGGTGCCCCCTTCACGCCGGTACTGTGGTGTACAGTTCACTCAGGCTGTTAACTGTTTCATGGCTCTCTCGCATACAGTTTTGCTGGTTGTTTGCTAGTCATAAAACTATGTTGTACTTGTACTTTTGTATAACATACAAAAGTACAAGTACTTACTTTCAACTGATAGTTTCTGTTTGTTACAATAATAATACCTTTTATGTGTTTTATGCTTTTGGTTCTGTTTAGTTTTATTTATTTTAGTTTTGTATACTTTTACCTGGGTAGCGCCGGTTATGCTAACAGGGTTAGCCATAACCCAGCTAAATGACACTACGTTTTTAGCCAAGCTAAATCCTTTTCTTAAGGTTTCTCCCACACAAGGGATTCCCACAGCATTTATTCAGTCAATTTGGCTGTGTTTTTTTTTTTGTAATGCTTCCTATACAAATTGGGGAATGCTCTCCATGGTGTGGACAGAAAGAGAAGAGTAACGGGTGTGACCGATCGGGGGTCAGAGTTCACTGTGTGATGAAGTGGCGTGGCCTCTATCAAACTGTCAGTCATTCTGTCACGTCGGTGGTCCGTGAATACCGGCCGCCACTCAGCCTGGTCCCCATTCACGCGGCTGGAAAGCGCTTATTCTCCCTCCTGTCGCCGAGGTCCCCTCCACTCCCTCACCAGCTTCTATCTCAACTTTACAAGCTGCGCCTTTTCAGTCTATTATTTCCCGTCTCACCTTCATTGCTGGCTCTCTAAGAAGGAAGGGAGGGAGGGGAGGGGTCATGCTAAGAGGTGTGGAAATCTTTTTTTATTTTTTATCGTTCTTGGCACCCGTAGCAATCCGCCGTCGCCAGCTACTTTGTCCTTTTAGTTCTCACTCTCTGAACCCTCTCTGTAGTGCTTCATGTCTTGCTGTAAGGGCCTTCTGGGCGTCTACAGATTCTGCTGGGCCCTGTGTTGTTTTTGTTCAGCTACATGCCCGCATACCTCTCAGCCCTTCACGTTGATGTGAAAGTGGTGCAGCCAGTCTGAGAAGGACAGCAATTAAATGGAGAGAAACAAAGGTGTGCTGTACGTGTGTGTGCGTGTGTGTGTGTGTGTGTGTGTGTGTGTGTGTGTGTGTGTGTGTGTGTGTGCGCTCCTTCTTATAGTGTGTGTTTCTTGAGAACGATAACATTGACTAGTCCCGTGTAGCAGAGCTGTGGTTGTGTGCTCTGTGTGTAGATAAGGTCTTCTTTTTCTTTCTTTTTTCCTTTAGTAATCTGAACCAGCGTGTGGGGGGGGGAAAAAACAAGTCTGCCACTTCCTTCTCTAATCCACCCTTGTTACCTATCTCTCTCTGCCCACCTTTCTCCCACCAGTGAATCTGTCTTGATAATCTCTGCTGAAATGTATCTGGAATAAGGATTCTAATCACATCTTGCAGGTCCACTGAAGTGAACTCTGCATCTGTTTACTGATTGCAGTGGTCTAAGAAATAGCCATACAATGTTGTTTTTCCTGGCCATTAACCACATAGATTGTTGTCATAGGATGTAAAAGCTATTATTTTATTGATTGTAGTCAACAGTGAATTAAAGTTTTGCATCACGCTGGCTGCCTTCCTGCGTGTGTTCCTGCAAATCGCTGAACTTCCTGGCTCGGTCTTTTCCCGGGGAAAACCGCGTATCCTGTCCACACAATAAACAATGCGTTTCTCACACATTTACACACGCAAGGTATAGTGATTCCTCTCAGGACTGCTGTTAGAAGTTGATTGAACTTCCCAGGGTTGTCTGGGAAATAAACGCACGTGTATTGGGTGATTGAAGGGATTGGCTGTGGTTGATAAGGCAGGGGTAACTGTCGTGCTTTGAGGACAAATGAGGAGTCGGCACCTTGGTTCTGCTGTGTATGATTCCTGCTCTTTCTTGCTCTTGGAAATGCGTGTGCGTGTGTGTGTGTGTGTGTGTGTGTGTTGTTGGAGGGGGGAGTAACTTTCACCCCAGTAAATCTCATGAGTTCTTCTCAGACCTCTACACCTTCTAGTGCCTCCTTATCTAGGGAGCAGACTTCCTCTCCGTCTTGCGCAGTCCACCTCCTTTCACAAGGTTCTCCGATTGTCTGCGCAGAATAACAACAGTTTAGTCTCAGTCAAAATGCACAGCGCATCAAAGACTCTTCTAGTAAATAGATGTACAAATATGATAAACTTACTCTGCCTGGACTTTTCCATGTTTGTGTGTGTGTGCTCCTGTTTGTCTCCAGACTTGATTGTCAAGTCATTGTGTGTGTGTGTGTGTTTTGAGAAAGTGAAAAAATGACCTTATGAGGGTCAAATAATGTTTCTGAACATGTGGCCTTCTGTTTTGTCATTCTGTGCAAATAGGTTTATTGTGCAACTTTTGATGTTGAGACTGGATTTGGTTTCTAAACTTCCAGCAGCAACAACACACACAGCTGTTGCTTTCTAGCACCTCCTAGAGGTCAGTTAATATATCCATAAGTGCTGTGATTGATCAGAGGCTTGCAATAAAGTACAAATCTATTCACTAGTTTCATCAATGGTGTAATTCATTTGGGGGCAACTGTCAATGAAGCTGGTAAAAAAATGCCATTTTACCTTGTTAGATATCAATCCAGCCAAATCGATCTCCCGATTAGTGGCCTCATGAGAAATGCAATGTCGTTGCTGACCTTTCTCTTGCGGTCCTTTTTGTATGTGGCAAATGGCTCCGAGGATGGTGCGAGGCAGATGCAAAGAGCACATGTATTCATCTCAGTCCCCTTAGTTTATTGGAATTAGCCGGTTTGCCCTGCCGCTGTGCTGCTTCGCTGGGTAGTGATGGCGGAGGTGTTCAGCTAGATCGTCCCAAGGACGCTGTCAGAATGACCAATGATCCAGCGGAACAATGCTTGAGTGACGGGCACGGAGCGAGGGAGGGAGACGGATGGCAGAAGTCGTCCGCAAAGCAAAGAGTGAAGGCCGGAATATTATGTAGAAAGACAAAGGAGTCGGACCGCATTTGTTACCATGACAACGGCACCATAACCATGCCGCATTGTGTGTGCGCTGGTCTTTTGAAAAACGGTGGGCTCAGAACTCACATTTTCGGCATACCAATGGGACAAGGTTGCGATTGGTTCACTGGAGGAGGTGGGGATCTTGGGGGCTTATTCAGTGGTGATGGATGGCTGGAGAAGGAGGGGGTGGGGTGTATGAATGGATATCTAGATAGATCAAAGCAGGAGAAGTTAGTCTTTACTCTAGAAGGTTAACAAGCCCACCGTGACCAGCCCTGTAGAAGAGCACATGCTTCTTATGAGCCGCTTGAATTGTTTTTCATGTCGCAGATAAGTCCGTAACAAAATGCCTCCCTTGTGTTCAAGGCTTTTCATCGCTGTGTTAGTACATCTGACTTTCCTCTCTGCAGTCACGTGCACACACACACACACACACACACACACACACACACCACGGGCACCTACGCACCCATGGATATGCCTGCCCATACACAGTTAGCGCAGCGCTATTTGAAGTCCTACAGTGTGGCGTAAGAGTAATACCCTGGCCTATATGTGAACAATAGCACCAGGGGCTCCGCCCAACCCCTGTGGGGGCCCCCTGTCTCTCTTCCCCGATCTCGTAGCCCGGCTCTGGGCCTCGGTGTCAACTCTAAGCCCCTGTATTAGCCAGGGTCTGGTGCTGATGAATGGGCCTGAGCACAGCCTTCGCCCCACCCAATAATCCCGGCTTGGACGAGCCGATTAGGTGGGG
>JAODUG010005226.1:0-10120 GCA_027564795.1 Aphredoderus sayanus
TAATTTGTAACAAATTAAATTTGTAACAAATATAGGCAAGACACAGGAATAAACTATTCACTTATGAATAGTGACTCATGTCACTGAACTCATCAGATCAAATTAATTATAATTGATGGATATATCCTTGGTCTTTGCTTCAGTGGAGATCAGGCCCTATAATTGTGTCTGGTTTGTGGTTTGGTTTGTGGCCAACTATGTTGCTCACACAACATTTGGCAATAAACCAGACACAATAGTCATTTTAATAGCTAGAGAATTTAGACAAGGTATAGTTAGTTATTGTTAGCCTGGTCATGTTGGAGGAAGGGCATTAATAGAAAATATGCAAACAGATGATTCAACAAAAAATTAACTATTTTGACATGGATCTTATTTTCCCATCTTTGGATAAGTGTCTGGAATATAAATATTTTCCAAACAATCAAAAACAAAACTGTAATGCGATCAGTGCCACTCTCTCCACTGCAGAGAGGGAATGAGGTTGTATTATTATTGTATACATGTATGTTAATGGCTTTGTGTGCAAATATTAGATGCTACTAGTAGACGCTAACCATAATGTGAAGTGAGGTTGAATGTCTTATGTTTGGCTTTGTAGACCATGTGCCTCTCCATTATCAGTATATAATACCACACACAATACTATGCTTGGAGCTCATAACATCAACGTGGTCACAGCTGCACATTTCACATGGAAACAAACAGTTGATGGAGGTCACATGGTTTAATTACCCTATAAAAGATCCCACCAACAGGCATATAGTGCAATGTACATATAAACAAATCAAGCATTCCACCCAAGTTTGTTCTCATTTTAATAAGCACATTTAAAATAAACATAAATGGAGTTTTAACACATAAATCAGATTACTGTATACAATGTTCTGCAATGACATTGTAGTAATGATAACATTAAACATGAAGCACTCACCCTACCCCTTGTGTGGTGTTCGTGTATCAAATAGATATCAATTTTGAATAATTAAAAGTGAAGACAGAACATGATGTTTTGCATTAGACAGGAAAGTTCCGGCAAATTACAGAAATGCGGCGCTGACGAGGAACTCTCTTTCCTTGGAACACCGACTCTTCATCTTTCAGGATCTCATGAGTGAAGTCATATCTGGCATGGTCCCTGCACAAATGGATGGAGTTTGCATCAGTAGCTTACAGTAGTAGCTCCGCAAAGGTGTTTAGACATGAGTTTTTAGTCACTTTGGTACATTTTTCAAATCTTTCTCAATATTTGCAAACCAGTTAAGTCTATTTCTTGGTACAATCCTTATAAACGGCATCAAACAATGGAATACATGCAAAAGCCTCAAATTCGCTCAAAGTCCTTAGTCTCTCTCTCAAAAGTATATGTATATCAGTGAACATATCAGTGAGGTCAGAATGACAAGTCTTGTGTCATTGTTTACTATAAAGCTACTCAAAATGTTTAGCCATGTTCTCAGTATAACAGTGTAGTGTACATTAGTATAAGTATATTCTGATTCAGTGTTTCCCAACCCTGCTCCTGGGACCCCCTGCCATACATGTTAACATATCTCCCTGCTCCGACACACCTGACTCAAATGAATGGGTCATTATCAGGCTTTTACAAATCTGAAAACTGGTTGGTTGATCAGAATAATCAGCGGTGATGACCATGCTATTGACTGTGACATATGGTAACGTACAAACAGGTATAGGGAACACTGCTTCAACTAGCTGTGGCATGTGACAAACCTCATTATGTAGAGGGAGCGTTGAGGCAACAGCAAGTGGAGCCATTCATCGACAACATCTTTTCTCACCAGTCGCATGACGCTGTCTGACAGCAGACTCAGCCCAGCAATGGTGTTGCCACAAAACTAAGACAGACATGGGGAAAGAAGGAGCGATAAGAGGGGGTGAATAGAAATGAATAGAACATCACAAGTTCAGAACTGACAGTGTGATAGGAATAGTGCAGCCAGTCAACTACAGTAGTGTACAGTTTAACCCTCATGCTGTCCCCAGGGTCAAACTGACCCAACACACTACCTTCTGGTGCCAGCAGAAGGCACCAATTCTAATTATACAGCTTACACAGACATATGATGTCTATGCAAGCCATAAGCAGGTGGTCCTATCTGCTGGCGTAAGAAGGTAGTGCTTTCAAAACCTGAGAACAACAGGAGGGTCAAGCTGTTTTTTCAACGATTCTTCAATACACATTTGTTAATTCTGAAATAATTTTCCATACAGTACAAATAAGCTAAGGTTATCAAAGTGCATCCATTTGTATTATTCGCAGACTAGTCAGTACATCCAGCACCCACCAACTAGCTGATGGAATTGCAGCTTTGCACATCCCTATTGTGCGAGACCTGATAACAGGGGTGGTTAAAGTTAATAAAATTATGAAGAATCACAGAACTGTCAACAGAGACTACCTTGACACTGTCGATGTGGGGTTTGACGTAGCCAGCCTTGTCCAGATCTAGCACGTGTACAGGTCCAAGAAGTGGACTGCCTTCAGGGAAAGCATTAGATCTGACCCGACCTAAGATGCCCTCACAAACGGCAGCCCATCTTACACGCTCAGTCTCTTTGTATCCGTGAATCGCCTGCAGGGATTTGAACACAAGAGAGCATAGCTCTTCCAACACTTAGCCGTGCACTAGTCTATATGTTACAGCACGTTCAATGACCCTACAGTAATACCGTATTACCTAAATAATGCATTGAAAAAGACTAAAGCATTTACAGTCCATGCCAACGTTACATTACTGTTTAGTTCTCTGGGATCCAGGGGATCACTTTGGGATCAATAAAGTGTCATCTTATTTCAAACTTACATCATCCCAGTGGTCGAATTCGTACCGTTTTTTCCTAAGGCCAGGCTCTATTTCCTGCATGAGAGCATGCTCCTCCTCCTCGCTGATGAAGTCGGGTCGCACCTCTACCTGGGTAGCAAGTCTGTGGATCAAGTCTGTACTAGAACCCACTATCAACTCCTGGTGAGGGCGCGGGCACAGGGCGGCGTGTGCACGACAGGAGCAAAAGAAATGCCCCTGATTATGAATTTGTTTTAGAGCTGTTATAAGTGCTTTCATTATTACGTTAAATTTAAATGTCGTAATATTTTCTATGCACATTAACTTTACGCTGAACATCTGTTGACATAATTCCGTAGTTTAATGGGAAACGCCATCTTTTAACCGCGAAGCAGTATGGGATATATAAAATACGAAGGCGCATCTCGATGACGCCATACCACCCAGTCGCCAATCGGGAGGAGCCCAACTGTATTATCTATTAGTAGATATGTGTTATTATCTTTATCGGCCAGCTCTGACAAAGCATCGGACACGATTGGACATATTTCAATATACAGCCTGCGTCTGCGATGTATGACTTTGTGTTGTCATGTGACGTAGCCCAAGACTTCATGCAGACTTGCGCAGACCATAAATTTATTCGAATTATTTGTAATGATCCGTTCCTGGTCTCATGTTGTTCTTGAAATGTTCAGTGTTTACCTGGCCTGTTCCTTGCCACTCCTTGGCCCTGCTTGCTAATCTTGTAAATTCCAACTTTGTCTGAATCACGTCACGTTTTAAGTCTCATGTTGCACACAACACTGTGGCTGCGCCCTTGTTGTTGATATCCAATGGTCTGTCTTCCTTGTCCTGCCCACCTGTGTAGGCTATACGTCCTTGTGTTTTCCCCAGTCTCTGGTCGGTCATTGTGTTGCATGGTTCTTCTGTGGTTCTTCTTCATGTATCTTGTCCAGGTATCCCATATCTTTGGTTAAGCCATTTTTTAATTTAACTTTTTGCCTAGGAGTCGTGTGTTTGGGTCACTGTTCCTTCCCCTCCTCAGTCTAAATGTAATTAGCTTCAGTCAAAAGGCGTAATGTTAACAGTACTTCTTAGATGTTAGCCTATGTAGCTTACATACACTTAAATCATCTCTAAATTATAAAATAACAAATTAAAATCTAAATAATAATAATATATGTAGGCCTAATATTATATCGGCAAGTATGTTAACATAAACATTTGACATTAAACAGTTGTAACAACCATGTATTCTCCCAATATGTATGTATATCAGAAATATTTTTGACTGGGTGTCAAACTAAAAGTAATATTTAAATGAGACAAATGAATTACATAACATTTGAAAATAAATGTAAATAAATACTAATAGGAACATTGAGTGAAGTTGAATATTGACCCAATATTGACCCATTCATAAACCATTTAATTTACATAAAACAGTCACTTTTCTTTGCAGTCCAAAATATTGTCTGCAGTCGGTGGACTCTATTTGCGGGCAATGTCATAGTTGGCCACAAACCAGTCACAGGTACATTTTATGGCTAGAAGAAAGATAAAACATAATATAGTCAAATGTACAGTATATGCAAATCCATGTGTAAATATATCCTCAACCACACTGAATGTATTAAAAGCATCAACTCTGACCTTTGTTGAGAGGTGTGAATGTGAAGTCAGGCAGGTAGCTTCTTAGCTTGGCATTGCTGGCTGTCTTTTTGTGTTGGCCATCTGACTTAGTTGTGTCAAACTTTTGTGAGGAGTTAAGTTTCATTAAAACAGTAGTAGTGACAATCAATTTAGAAGTAAGCCTACATTTAAATGCAATAACTTTTATGGCTGGATGTGGATTAATGGTGATTGTGGCAATAATGAGTACAATATATTCAGATGCAAATATAACAGATTCGTTTCAGATTTTTTTTGCAACTGTTGTTTCAAAGTGACTACTTGCCAAATAAATAATCTAAAAAGACATTAGATTATATCTTTAAGTATCTATTGTGATATTACAAGATCAATTAAAATATCAGATTACAGTTGTCCTATTATGTCTATGTCCTACATCCTACATCCTTCAACAGCTAAGACTAAAAGCGTCAGCAGTGAAAGGATACATGTATTGGTCCTTTGAAGTCCAATGATTCAGCAATCATTTCAACAGCCTCCTTGATCATGACTTCATTGTCCTCTAGCAAAGTGTATTCAAAGGGCGGGTGTGAAAGTAACAAAGAGAACATGGTTACAATTGTGTCAAACATACTGTACTCATAAAGCACATGATGCAGCCATAACATTACTATTCTCACCAGAGAGTATGATGGGATCAACCTCTTTATATTCCCTTAGCACCCAGAGGAAGAGACGGCCTATGTCCTGAAAATGCACACAGTTTTTTTTAATAGGGTAATCTAGCCTTCATAGAAAAACTGATCTGAAGTATCTGAAAAACAGTTTTGGCCTGTTGTTGCACACACACACACACACATATACAGTACACATACAGTACACATACACACACCGCACACATGTTGAGAGCTGTAGCCTACTATACTGTACCAGAGAATAAATGAACTGTCTCCTGGGAGTACCAGTGCCCCATACAGTCAATGGAGTTCCATCCCCTGAAATTAAGAAGAAACTGATGGGTGTGTGTGGAGAAAGTCAGGATTATTAGAAGCAGATATTATCCTGATCATCAATATTATGTTTGTTGTTACTGGAACAACATTCCTAAACATCGTCGCTATGGAATACAAGCCTTTTTATTCTCTTTAAAATATATATTATTATCTCTGTCCAGCTCCAGCAGGGGACTCCAAACTTCTATTTCCCGAGCCACATTAACAAGCTCTGACTGGGGGATCCCGAGGCGTTTCCAGACCAGTGTGGAGATATAATCTCTCCACCTAGTCCTGGGTCTTCCCTAAGGCCTCCTCCCATCTGGACGTGCCGGGAACACCTCCTTAACCCTTTTAATGTACTCAGAAATCTCATTTTTGGCCACACGCCAAATATTGCTATATGTATTTATGTTGTTTTTTTGTTCCTGCAGGTCACGGACCGATGATGCCAGCAGGACCACATCATCTGCATAAAGCAGCAATGAGATCCCCAGGCCACCGAACCACAACCCCTCCCCACCACGACTACGCCTCGATATCCTATCCAGGAACATTGCAAACAGTGTAGGAGCCAAATGTTCCGCTATATCGTTTTAATGTGTTGTTATATGATTGTACACTGGGTGTCGCTAGGGCTGTTCAGGGCCACAGGTATTAAGGTAACACCTTTACTGTTGGCATCAGGTGTTGGCCCCGGAAGGGCAAATGGTTTTTTTACCGTTATCGCGGCAAGTTAGTTTGACACGCTCTACCACACCAGGAACAGAAAGGGATTAAATGTACCTGGTAAATAATAAAGCAACAATAATGCAAATAAGAAGCCTGGAAGCTCATTCAATATACAAACACAAACTTACTCAAGCACGTCAACTAGAGTATTCCTGGGTGCAACATTTCAGTAGCTTACAGCATTAGGTTGGGCTTCTACAAACCGGATTGGTGACAAAGCCCAGCCCTGGCGGAGACCAACATCCACCTGGAATAGTCCGACTTACTGCTGAGAATTCGAACACTGCTCTCGCTTTGGGTGTACAGTGATTGTATAGCCCAAGGGATCCCTCACCCCATACTCCCTCAGCACTTCCCACAGTATCTCCCTGGGGACCCGGTCATACTGTACGTCTTCTCCAGATTCCCAAAACAAATGTGGACCGGAGCCACCTCCAGGACCTTGCGAGAGTAAAGAGCTGGTCCGTTGTTCCGAGACCAGGACGAAAACCGCCTGGGTTTTTGAAGGATTCAAAGACCCTTCAACATAAAGCCTCTTGCAGAATATGACCATTTACTGTACATCCCTCAATGATAAATACTGTATATACATTGTATATAAAGTGCAAGTGGTGTGAGCACTCGCACAAAAGTTCCTGGCTTCTGTGCTTTGTAAGTGCAGCGCACCTCAGTACAGTACGTACTGTGTTCTTGACTGCAGTGCACTCTGAGCATGCATATGGAACACCAAAAGGGTCAGAATTCATGTGCTCAGAACACACCATTAGATGAGCGTTGAGCAAGCACCTGCACCTGTCAAACAAGTGTCCCCGCCTGTTAAGCAAGCTCTTGCACTTGTTACCTACGGCTGTTAAGTAAACACATACACGTGTTCTTGTCAAATGAACTACCATATGCAAATTGGACAATTAGCATATAGAATCACCACCAGGATATTCTTATACATTCTTATACCTTCTTAGACATTGTTACTATATATATATATATATATAGTATATATACTATATATACTATATATATTCTGTAAATACATAATATCCTGGTGTTAAAGCAACGGGATATATCTATCTATTTTGATAAACTGTTGGGTGTGGTAACATTTAGGGTGTGGTAACTTTAATACAAGTACTCCCTCCTTAATCTTTAGAGTATAGAACATATTTTCATTTACAATGTGAGGCAACTCAAAATACCATGAATATCAATATATAATTGCTAACCATCCTTTTGTCCGTTCTGTGCCTTTTGTCCGTTCTTTGCCAAACCTGAAATGCCTGCCTCTCGATGTGTCATTGATCACTGAGGAGCTAGTTTCCACATACTGTAGGTGAAGGGCCATGCATTGGGGGTGCTGCTACCACACGTTCAGCCCCTTCCCTGCCTACAATACGATGTATAATAGCTGTTACTACAATGTAGTTTTACATAAATTGGTCTGATGGTATTGCAAGGAGCATATTTTCTATTTTCTAAATTAAACCATGAAAATAAAAGCAATGCCTAATTCCTAAGCAACTTATGGCAATGTAATGAACAAAGTTCTTAGTTTTGTACATCAGAAAGCTCCAATTTTGACAAAGGAATAATGGACAAAACCTATTTTTCTCAATGTTTATATAGTTGTATGTGTAGCCTACAGGTTTGGCTTGTTTCGTTGTGTCGTGTTTTGTTTACTTACTTTTTGCCTCATATGTCTTGTTAATGAGTGCAGACAGCACATGTCCATTTTCTATGTTGAAGTTATCATGTGGTCCAAACACATTAGTTAGGATAACTGATGTGTAACAATGACCATACTGCTTCAGGTATGCTCTGTGAGAATACACACACATGCAAACATGATCACACATGCATGCACAGGCACACACACACACGTTAAGTTTCCAGAAAGAATTCATGGAAAATGTGCCATCCTTTCTAATTAAACATTTAAATGGATGATTACAAAAAAGTGATTTCACTGTTAAATTATTAGATTTTACTGACATCCTGATTAGAAGCAGCATAACACAATTTAAGATAATGTTCAATAGAATACAATTGCTACAATGTCTATGATAATGATGAATGTATCGTCACACCATGCCCCTTCTGGCTCACCTGTTCTGAACATCAATCATCCTTTTTGCATAGGAGTAACCAAAGTTGGATTCATGAGGTGGCCCATTGTGTATCTGTGACAATTTGGGAATTGGAATAATGATATTAATAACAGTTACTACATGTGTGTGTGAAAAAACCTTTTTGTTTGTCTTATATGATAGATGAACAAATTAGTATTTAATATTTAGTATCAAATGTACTTTATTATTCAGTCTCTGTGCCATGAAGCAGCTCTGATGCCAATTTAATGAGAAACTGAGAATGTTACATTTCATTTTCCTCTAAAGGGCATTTCCAGAGCTCAGATATAGCTAAATATGGTATTTTAAGCAGTCTTGCAACTTTCAGATTGTTTATGCTTTAATGATCAATGAATTCTGCAGGAAGGTTAATGCTAAAACTACACTAAATTTGCACATGCATCCACTGTCAGTCTCACCATGGTCTCATCGATCGGATAGGTGGTTTTGTCTGGGAAGATGCAACTGGACAGACAAGACACTACCTTGCTGACACCCATCTCATGAGCTGTTTGTAGTACATTGTCATTGATCTTGAGGTTATCCCTCTGTGGAAGTATCAAAGAATGCATTCTACTAAAATTCTGCAATCCCAAAATGTGAGATTGGTTACATAGTTTTAACATTACAATTTAAAACTACTGGTTTTACTAACAGAACTGAAACATTTATTAACATCAAAATCAAAAGGAATTAAAAAGTAAAGAAAATATAGGTTTCACAGCAAAACATCTGGGTTTTTTTCTTACCAGAAAGTGCAGGTTTTCTCTCAAATGTTGGTACAGCCCTCCTACTTTGGCAGCAAGATGGATGACATGAGTTGGGCGATACTTCTGAAACATAGCCCTTGTCTGCTCAAGATCTCTGTAAAGAATAGCTGCAGTTTTTGTAGCAAATATAACCTGTACTTCTCAAACCACTGTTTAGAAAACAATGTTGTTGTTCTTCTTGTTCTATGTTATTCTAGGAAATTGGAAGCAGCATATTATGTTTAGTTCTGTCAATTCACCCTGTTTGCCATTACATTTATTTTAATGGGGAGGTCTAAAATCATTGTTGCCTTGAGGATGATACAATTACTCTTATTTTTGACATATTAAAGAAAAAGCTGACAGTCATTTTTTCCCACCATGCTTTGATGTAAGTAAAATATTACACTTACACAAGATTGATCTCCTTAGAGGAGAGAAAGAACCACTCTTCTCCCTCACGTCTTCCCCCTTCTTTCAACACTGCATGTTCAATTGCTTTGCCTACCAAACCAGATCCTCCTGTGACAAGGACACGCATTGGTGTGGCATTTTCCTGTGCAGTCATGGTTAATCTTCTGGTCAGAATGTGGCTCAACTGCAGGTAGATGTGAAAAACAACTAATGACAGTAGATTCAACAAAATAAGAAATACAATATTTAGTATGTGTGTTTATTTTCTTGAAAAAAAATTACCTAATTTGTATTAGAAACTGCTAAGAAACTTGTAAAACAAAGTCTTACTTAAATAAACTATGTAAAGAAGTAATAATGGTAAGACTAACAACAACAGCAACAAGGAGAACACTTACTTATTAGAAACACCTCCCCAGATAATAGCGCTGGAACTGACAACTCTGTCACTTTGCATTAATACAAATGGTTGGCTGGTAGGTGAATACGTGGGTTGGGTCTTCTCCACCAAAAAATAAAAAAATAAAAAATAAATTGATCAGAAAGCTCTAAAATAATGAGATGCTGCCACCTGCTGGCATTCTGTCACGGTCAGGTAATTTGTAATTTGAGTTTTTACATTTAACCCTCGTAATGTACTCGTAATATAGTATTTAGCCACACGGCGG
>JAODUG010005227.1:0-10120 GCA_027564795.1 Aphredoderus sayanus
TCCTAATTCTACAGCTTACACAGACATATGATGTGCACTGCTGGCACAACAAGGTGTGAGTTTGAAACCCGAGGACAGGAGGGTTAAAAGGCACATATAAAAAACCAAATATATAAAGAAATAATGAATAAAGAAAGAAGGAGGGTTAAAAAATAAGCATTTTCAAAATTGTCCCAACTGTTTCGGGAATTGGGGTTGTACTATTTTTCTGTGCTGTCTTGCTTTGTCTTTTCAGAGCACCACCGAACGAGGTTGGTGTGTGAAAATGAGCGTCTGAGGCTGACGTGTAAGAACGACACCGTCCTAGCCATCTATTCAGCTACGTTCGGACACCTACTGCATGGCAGCCCAAACTGTCCTCAGGAAACCGCGCAGCACACTGACATGGGTCTGAAACACAGAGCACGAGTGCCATCTAGTGGTCCCTAAGTGTACTGTAAATAAGCTAAAGAAGATTTTAACACTGTTTTAATGGAAATGTTCATTACAGACAAGCAGAAAAACTGTAGGCAGACAGAGACAGTTTGGTAGAAGAAAAAGGTGCCTTGGTAAATTGACACACACGTAAAAGCGTATACTCGCTCATATTCTTTTTGTACGTATTTCAGAGTGCCTGTCTCCATCAGCTCTGAGGAAGGTGTCACGCAGATGTCATGGCAGAGCTACGTGCTCATTACTGGCGGTCACCGAAACCTTTGGTGACCCCTGTTTCCCTGGCACCAGGAAACACCTGCGTGTCTCCTACACTTGCGGTAAGTTGTAGGGTTGCTTGCTCATTGAGTTCATTTAGTGATAGTGTTATTCCTCACGACAAAAAAAAAACAACAACAAAACTCCTTCCATTTCCTCCTCAGTTCCTCAATATCTTTTAGAAAATGTGGGTCGTGGGTCAACAGATCCCTTCATGATCTCGGACTATACACACGGTAAGAGTTAGATATTTCACTGCTCTACAGCATTTTAACTTCCACTATTCTCTGAGCCCCGACCATCTTACCTACAGGGGGGTGGTACACTGGCCCCATCCACAGGCCGCACAATGTGCTCTTAACCAGCTCTCTGGATATCGTTGAAAAGATATTGGGTATGTGTATTCACTGCTGCAGATCCCATAGCCAGTGCAGCACCATAACGAACGTAAAGTCTCCAGGCGGCCATATGTCTGGAGGTTCAAACCATCGGGAAAATTAATTGGAATTAATTGGGGTGCCAGGATGATTATGGTTTCAGCTGCTGCTGACTTGGATTGCTCTATTCCAGATCTCCCGGAGCGGGTAGCTTTGTACTTTGTCTCTGGAATATGCGCCGGCCTAGTATTCCTGCTCTGTCTGTTTGGCCTGCGCTCCACATTGGTGAGAGATGTCAAGGAGCTGGTGTCTGAGCTGGGCGACGAGCTGAAGGCATCTCACAGGCAGCGAAGGGAACTGATGGAGGACCTCTACGACGACGGCATGTCGGACACTTCCTCTTTCCGGCGCCTGACACAATCCTACCGCGCGGCAGACATGTTCACTTCCCCATCCACCGTCGCCATGGAAATGTCTGAACGTGGCGTGGAACAGACCCGGGAGATGCCCAACGGAGACATTTGGCCTCATCGAGACTCCAGCCCGTATGCCATACACAAGATAAAAGCCTACATTTCCTGAGAAGTTAAAAGCCTTGCCCAGCTCAGAAGCATCCGCCATTAAATCTGAGAATTCAGCTTTAAAATTCTCCTGTTGTCCTTGAGTTTTAAACGCACTACCGTCTTATGCCAGCATACGGCGCCACCTGATTGTGTGTCCGACAATTGTTTCTGATTGTGTCCTTCTCTTTAGTGTCAGTGCTGCGAGTATTTCTTTCTTTCTTCATTTATGTATGTATTTGATTGTTTTTTCGTGCCTTTTAACCCTCCTGTTGTCCTCCTTGTGTGTCAGCAGTGCACATCATGTAAACTGTAGAATTTGAATTGGCGCCTTCTATGTGCCCAAAAAGGTACTGCGTTGGGTCATTTTCACCCGGAGGACAAGATGAGGGTTAAGTTTGGCCTTTCAGTGTGCTTGCATACTTGTATCAATAAACCCTAACCAAATACCACTTAAACACATTATCAATGTTTTTACAAGTATGATTACCACAAATGTGCATTGGTACAATATCACATTGTATAACCCTGTTTACAGTTCAATGCTTTATAGCAAATGTACTTATCTACATGCTTTATGCTTACAATATCAACTGAAAATTATTTGTGTGACAGTCCTAATAAAGATGTTTTTGCCTTATTGGTGTGTGAACTATAGGCTAGATTTAAATGTTTATATTCAAGTATATTCAAGTAGAATAGAATATGTTCATTACATAACCAATTAATTTCATTTTAATTTCTTATTCTCAATATTCTCCACGTTAATTCAGAATTATTTTATATAATCTATTAAGGTTTAAAATATAGCCATTCAACAATGGTGATTTATATATGAATTGATGTTATAATAAGATAAAGTACATGAATTCATCATACAAGGGCTTCTACATTATTCATTCAAAAGGAAGTATTGCATTAAAGCAGGGGAAGAGGTTTTTCTCTCACGTGAATATTATTAAAGCTTTTCTTGATGACACGTCAATTCAGCGTCAACACGAGTGCGTTCAGTAGACAAAACGTTTGTTACGTGTATGTTAACCATCTGAAGTGAACGACATATTTTATTTAAAATATTGCCACGTTCTATAACTCAGTTTGGTTTGCGGTTCGTTTTGCAATCCAATATAAATCCAATATTTTAGTTGAGTACTGTTTCTGGTTAATTTAATATAATACAACACGCATGTCTCCTAAACGCACCCAGCTGTGATGTGGAAACTTTTGACCCTGCTATTTTCTATATAATATGTTTTTAATCTGCTACATTTGAAATGTGTTGACTGTCAGTGTCAGGACTTTGATAAAATAAATGTGTTAATATCCGTACCGTAAGGATGATAGATAGAAGGTGTCGTCTAATCGCAACAGAAGGCAGGCTATGTCGCAAGGAATATTTTCGGCGGGCGGGACCATTTCGGTACAACACAGGCTTGTTGTAGTCAGCCTGTGGGTCTACCACGACTCCCAGCTATGTGGACGGCAGCAACACCGCTAGATATCGACTGGTCTACCGAAAGCGCAGAACAACAACAACAACAACAACGAGGAGGACTTTAATTACCCGCACTGGATATTTAACTGGGAGGCAAAGGATAGGGGAATTATTAGAGAGAATGACACAAAGCAAACACGTCTTCTTGTGCCACAACGGTTGTTGTACATCAGGCTAGCGTGTTAGCTGGCGGTAGCAAAGAACTACAGTAGCGGCTGCCCACACCTCAGACTGTCACCCCGGAAGGCCGGCTACAGTACAGCAGGGTGGGGATTTAACTTTCTCTACCATCTGGATGAAACACACACTAGTGACATCGCTCATGATAGAGTACTCTGTATTATTGCATACCGATAATAATGGATTCGACCCCAAGCTTTGGAATCTGCCAAGAAAAATGTTTGGCAATATCCTTTTTAGTGGTGTGTTTACATTTGTAACGTTTTCATACGTGTTTTAGGTTTTTGGCTAGCGTTAGCGTTTAGCATTACGTTAACGATGACTGAATTATATTTAAAAACAATCGTCAGATATTTTGAACTACAAAGTGAAATGTATTCGTATAGCATATTATTAATATTAAGTGGCTTGTTATTTATCTGTACACAGTTAGGGTTGCTCTGTTAGCCTGCTTTTAAACGCTTTGGAAGTTGTGCGCCTCTGTCCTACTTACGTTACCGGTCTCTGCTATTGCACAGTGCTGCTACCACCCATGTATGTACAGCGCTGGTGTACTGGTCCTTCCTTTCCATCGATTATTTGTCTGTTTGACCAGTTGTATGTACAAACTAACACGACTCATTTAGACCTAACAATAAGTGCCTTTATTCGCCAGGAAAAGGCATGTGCTGCTGTCTAAACACGTGTAATTGTTCGCTTTGGTTTTGGCATTTTTTGCACGGCCTCTAACCGCTACTTTGCAGGATTAACTCGTACTCAAAAGTCAAAATCAATCCTAAACTTTGAAATGGAATTCTGTTTTACGATAAAACAACCAACCAAACCTCTAGGCCTAGCACGTTTCAATGTCCCAAGTTAGGCTCATGTTTTGGTTGTGACACATGGCAGCGTTTGGATATTCGGTAGAACAAAACAAGGTTCATTCTAATCTTCTCTGATGATTCCTTGATGGAGGTGCTCACACTGTAAGAGGTCATGAGCTGAAGAATGGCCAGAAGGAGCACCGATTACTGTCGCTGATTGAGCGCTCTGGAGAGTTTATGTAAGTACTGGAGGTCTTGATGATGATGATTACGCGCCTGTGTGTCAGAAAATGAATGCACCATTTGCATTGTTTGTGGTTTACACACAGTAAGTGAATCTGGTGACATGATACTGCTGGACATGTAAAATTTTCAGAAGTTATAGTTTTACACGTTGTTTTCTACCCTCTAAAATTGATAGTTAGTTAACCTTTATTCTGTCAATCAATTTCATTTATCAATTCAGTCAGCCTAGCAGATTGAATAATCGCGACATATTTGCTATGGCCTAGATTTAAAATGTATATAGAAATTGTGTCTCTGTTTTGTGGATTATTCCCTGTAGCTTTATTCATCTTTATTTGAGCACCATGGCATTAATTGATAATTCGTGTCAGAGTACAAGTAAATATTTGGTCACTGAACTATGTCATACTGAGAAGGAGCTCTTGGAGCTGGTCAGTCACCGTTATGCTCAACGGCACTTCAGCAAGTTGTATATTAACGTGGCTGTATCTCTTAAATGTGCTCTGTACCATGTTTTAAACATGAATCTCTTGTAGCAGCTAACAACTTATTTTTCTGGGAATATATAGTGGAGAAATGGTTTTCCTGAGCAGAGAATTACATCACACTCCTTCTGTGTGTTGTAATACGAGCTCCTTTGTTCTTTTGTTTTCATAGCCTGTGTGGCCCATAAAGCATTTGTTTTGGTTGGAGATGCTGATGTGCTTAGTGTGACATCCAGTCATATAGAACCACTTTAAAAACAGACCCCTCTCCTCCGTATACTGGCTTTCTGTTTGCCCCCGTACGCTACGTATCACCTGACAGTCGCATGCTGGAGGCCTTGGGCGTTTCACCCGTAGTCACTAGTTACAGCAGTGGGTTTTGCATGCGAGTGTAATGTTTATTTTACATTACAACAGGTGGGGTTGAGCTGTTGGGCCCGGTGGTGGTGGTGTGGTGGTGGGACTGTAACCTGTACCCAGGGACAATGCAGTCAACCTCAGTGCCAGCCAGCACGCTGTCCATTATCAGAAATACCACCACTGTTTGAGTGTAATGAGACTCACATGAGCACTCGAGCTCTGTGCTCGTCTGGCTGTGTGGTACATAACTAGCTCTGCTCCTGCTGTGACGGGCCGGTAAACTAAGCACTGCATGATGGTAAACTTCAGTCTATGATATTACATAATAATAATAATAATAATAATAGTAAAGAGAAAATGTTCAATCCTTTAATGACAAATTACTAAATTCTTATAATGTTGACAAAGTGAGTTGTTTGTGGTGTATTCTGCATTCATCAGCAAATTTGCCATTTCTGTCTGAGAAACTGAAAAACCCTGTTTCCTATTCAGTCAAGTAGTGCTGAATCATTTTCCAGTCACTTAACAGATTCAGACTTCTGACAAAGCAGAGGAGTGGACATGCAGTGCCAAACCTAAAACTGTGACCATGACTCCTTTTTGTCGGAGGGTGAAACATGACAAGATCTGAAGATTTGTAGCCGCACGCCGGTCCTCGTTTCTAATGTAGAAACCAGCGCCGATCTGATCGCAGAAACCATCTTACGACAGAGCTCACGTGTGATTTGTCGTATCTCACCAATTCATCATAAGAATGATTGGTTGTTAATAAATGCAGCGGTGGAAAACAGCTGTCATTTAAATACCACAACCCCTAAATATGCTGGATATAGAGGCCTCCTGTCTAGAGTTTAACGGCATGGTGATTCGTAATACGTCTGAGAAGAGTGGTCTAGGATAAACAGCCAGACACAAGCTTCTCCTGTGTACTGTTTTTTTAATTATAAAGGTGTTAATAAATACTAGATGGTTGTGGAGTTTATTTAGCCTATTGCTTATTTTAAGTAAAATTATCTCACTAGAGTACCTTTCTCTTGCATGCACAGCATAGGCTATAGGATACAGTGATACTCGACTGGTTTTATGAAATATAATATTTTGCAATCAGCTGCGTATATTTAAATCAATATGTGTATGTAAAGGCTACACTTAAATGCCTGTCATAATATATAATGGTCTAAAATAAACTCAAAGATAATTGTCCACCAGATTTACTATGCTGCACCTCGTGTACGCTGGCTCGAAAGCTTGCGTACGCGAGTTGAGACTGTAGTAAGATTTGATGGTTGCCACAGCTCATGTTCAAAAGCCCACCTTGGTGTGGGAAGTATCGTACGCACAGATTTCTTAAATGAGGGCCATTGTGATTCTCAGAATCAGATCTTATATTTACCCCAAAATAATCTCTCCTAAACATGCTTTTAAAAGGTGACCTAAAGGCTTTAGCTAAATAATAGTAAATTACCAAGCAAAAGAGTTTTTATTGAATTAGTTGGACATTATGCGTGTAAGAAGATAATGCATTAATATAAAAAAATACAGTACCATTTGTATGTAGGCTAATTGTTTTGCAGCGAATTAATGCAAATTAGGCTACCGAGCATCTCGGAATGGCATTGTTAGGGATATTTCTCTTAGCAGCACTATTTTCTGTAGGTTCATGTCGTATGGAAGTGTGTGGCAGTTGTTCCTAAGATCACATTGGTCACTTACTGTACCTTCTTAATTAGGAATTGTTGTATTTCTTGTACGTTGAAATGTATTTCAACATCCTTCAGTTCTTTCTCCCGACAGCTTCATATTACTGTTAAGTCCACTAATATGTAAATCGTTATTTTAAGATTGCTTCTACAGTATTTCAAGGCCTGAATTACTTCAGACCTGTCTTTAATCAGCTTACGAAAAGCCTTTTGAGTGAAGTGTACTAAAATAATTAATGATCTGGATTCTTTATACATTTAATGTCCTTTCGTGCTGATCGTACAAATTCCTGGAAAATGCCCTGATGAAATCTTTCTGGTGGTTCTAGTAGGGTCAGAACAGTTACTGTATGCACCTGTACCAATAATTTTACCTTTGTTCTAAATATCAGACTATCTGAGCATATTGTTATGTAATAACACTAGTACTTCTGTACATTTTAAAGCCTTGTTGCATTCATCCTTTGAAGCATACCTGTATGTTTAATAATTGCCCATCCACATTGTCGTCTTATGGTTGATTTTGAATGGCTTGCATTGCATGGCTTGCTAATTGTGTGAGCTCAGCCTTTTTGTTTGTTTGTTTATTTTATAATACTATTACTGCGGTTTTGTGTGTTGTAGTATTATTTCATTAAATGAGTGCATAGAATGTACTGCTAAGCGGATATTTTATTCTTCCATTTAGATTGGGCATACTGGCCACCCCAGATGCTGTTGTGTGTAGTCCAGTTCCTCAGCTGTCTATTCCCATCAATAGTAATTTCCAAATTATACGAGGTAAGTGCACAACTTGACCTGTTTATTTGTAATGGGGCCACAAACTGTTTCATAGACGTCCAGTTGGTGTAGAACATGCCATGTCTTAATGGAATGTTACAGCTTTTGCAGTGTTTGTGATTCAGTTCACATTCGCGCACGTATTTATAGAGCTCAACACAGCCCATGGGCATTGGATTTCACATTCCTTAACCCCAGGAGTGGTTGTGATGCTGCTTATTCAAGGTCATGGCACACGTGTGTGTGTGTGTGTGTGTGTGTGTGTGTGTGTGTGTGTGAGCAGCATTTTCTTATTGTGAAAGTTAACCTGTAGCAGCTCCAGCCAATGAGAACATATTGTTACAAAGCTGGTTAACGCCCATCATGGATCTTTGAACTGTGGCCGCTGCAAATTTTTCCCTTCCTTGTTTAATTTGTAGAAGCTGAAGAGGCTCTTCTCATTGACTTCCCTGTAGATGGTAAGTCTGAATGTCTCCTTACCACATTGCACACATCAGTTTTCAATGTTGTTCTCATCTGTTTGTATTGTATTGTATATACAGTTTCCATCCTTGCATTTATGGCCAAACAACATCGAGCCGTTTACGCAGATAGTTTCTCCAGATACACAAATCTGGAGCTTCGTTGTTAATGTGTTTTGTAAAGGTTACAATTCATTGTGTGTGTGTCCTGTGTAATACCCTAGCCTGTGTTAGGATACGGGTACAGGGAGAAAAAGCCCCAGAGCTACTTTTGGAGCTGCAGGACAATGAGCGGACCCACAACTTCTTCTCACAGGTGATGGGAGCCAAGCGGCAAGGTAATCCTTCACTGTCGGCCGCTGCACAAACGCACCTGAGCTATTAATGATTCAGCAGCTCATCTAACATTTATACAGCCAGGGTGGATTACAGTGCTCACTGATTTATGCCGGTCTGGTCACCCCCTTCCCCCACACACACACACACACACACACATGGCTTGAAAGGGAGTTGTGTGTGTGTGTATCTATGTCTGTTATTTTAATTTGTAATAATTCATCAGTTATTCTTATTAATATCTAATACATTTGTGGGACTCTCGACCAGTCCAGTAGAATAAACAACTGCTTGGGAAGAATTAAAAATGAATAAGTGGTGCAGATGTCATGATGACTTAATGAATGTGGTTTTACTTGATATTGGTTCTGGCTTACTTTCGCTCTGTATGCATTTAGCTTTAAATGTGAAGGTATCAGTATTGTACTTTTCACATATAACCAAATTGATGCCAGTAATATTATAAATGCTATTTGACTGTGATCTGACCAGAAAACAGATTTAGTGTAAACATTACTTTTCATGCTCTGATGAAGGCCACTAAGCTGAAATGTTATCATATTTGTTTGACATTGCCAGAATTAATTGGTGAAATTTAGATTAGTCAACTTAGTCCTGAACATCTGTGCTACCTTCCTATCATTTTTTTTTTTTTTTTGCGGGGGAGGCGACAGTGGCACAGTGGGCTGGAGAAGTGGCTGGTTAGAACCCCGCTAACTCCTCACCAAGTGTCAAGGTGTCCTTGAGCAAGACACCTATAACCCTAACTGCTCCTAGTGGTCAGGTGTCACCTTGCGTGGAAGACACCGCCATCGGTGTATGAATGTGTGTGTGTGAATGGGTGAATGTGAGGCGATCAAGTACAGTGCTTTGAGTGGCCAGCAGGCTAGAAAAGCACTATATAAATGCAGTCCATTTACATTTTTAATATTACATTTCTGTTAGATGTATGTAATTGTATTATTAAACATTATTGTAAATGTGGTCCACTTTAATGTAAGGCAATAGCTTTTACTCTATAGTTAATTGAGGAATTCTGTATTAAACGTTCACAATATTATACTCACTGAAATGGTGGGCATGCCTACATTTATATAATTTCATGAATCCTCTATCACAAACATAATTGTTTATTTCCCCTTTCTATTTGTTTGCATGTACAGGATGTTTTTCTTTATTAAATGTATGAAAGGATATTTTCTATAAGATGGAGATCATTCTCAATGGCCTTTTGACAGTGTTGTTTTATTTTCTCAGTTGAATCCAAATTCACAATCCCAAAAGAAATGGAACCCATTGTACCAACGGCAACCATTCCTGTCCCACCACAGAGGGCAAACAAAGTCTTGAACCCTGGAAGTTCTAGAGGCAACCCCCCAAAATCTGCCAGTGCACAACCACCCAACCTAAACAACAGCACTGCTACCAATCAGACTGGTATAGGTACATGTACATGAGTATGGAATTCAATATCGGCCCTTTCCATTTTTGCAGGTTTCTCCTGTTTAGAAATGACTGAGCTACTGTACTGTGAGCGTTTGAAGCGTGCTGCTAATTAATGGTTAATTAAGGTCTTAACCCTCGTAATGTACTCGTAATATAGTATTTAGCCACACGGCGGCGCCATCTGATTGTGTATGATTTGTG
>JAODUG010005228.1:0-10120 GCA_027564795.1 Aphredoderus sayanus
ACAAGGTGTGTGTTTGAAACCCGAGGACAACAGGAGGGTTAAAAGACACATAAAACAACACAAATACATAAAGAAATTATTAATAAATAAATATATACACACAGCAATGCCAATTGAAAAACACACAAATTATACACAATCAGATGGCGCCACCGTGTTGCTAAATACATTATTTCTGAGTACATGACAAGGGTTAAAGTCTATACTTTTTCTTAGGGAGCTAGGTTCATTTGCAGGGTTTGAAGGCCAATAACAGTATACTGTATATCATGAATATTAATCACAGCCTTTTTTTATGATTTCAAATTTATTAATAATACAAATTAAAACATATACATATATATATATATATATATATGCATGTGGGGTATATATATGCATGTTGGGTCTGTGTAGGACGAACCTGTTTGGCAGTGAGCGTCTGCAGCTGCCCATCTTTACTGGTAAAGGTGCCACCCTGCACATGTCCAATAGGGAGTGCAGATTACCTCTTAACCTCTTGTCCCATTGTTTTTTCTCATTTTCTGCACATGTTCTGGGACAGCAAAGCATGACACAAGTGTGGGTTGTTGATTTTCTTTGTCCACACACACCCGCATCTTCATCTGCTTCTATGTCATTGTCATCTTTTTGTATGTTGGCAATAACATCCTGCACACTGTATACAACTCCACTATTTGGTGGTGGCATTCTGAAATGGAAAATGTAGTTAGGCTGAATTAAAACAAAATTTTCAATGCTAAATTATTTCAAGGGAAATAAGTAATAATTGTATGTACACATTCCACTGAAGTCACATAATTCTGTATGCTCACAATAGCTAACTACTCTACTTATACTAAAGACATACAAGTATCTCTCAATAGCATTAACATCACCAAATTCAGGAAAATGTACACATGTCCCTGAACAACACTGCCTGGCTATCCTATTATGCTATCATACTAAAAGAAGAATATTTAAGGAACATTTACACCTGTTCCCGCCTACTACTGAACAATGACAACACCCTCCCCCAACACATTCCAGAATATTCAACACTTGTTTCTGCCTTATGCAACAAACAGCTATTTGGGCAAACAAAAAAGTAAGCCAGACAAACTTTGTTTTTACTGACAAGACCCTCGACCCCTGAACAAATGTTACCTGCATTGACCATTGTGGAAATATTACAACAATAATTTAACAAGCTCAAAATCAAATGTTTTGAATTTATTCCACCGCAATTTCATTTCTTCTTTTATATATTATAGTAATTGCAGAAAATAATAATTAAGGTATTACTCGAATCTTACTTTAATCCACTCCAGTAAAGAAGTGAATAAGATGATGTGCTTCGAGGAAGGTTTTCAGATTGTGTGATATCATGGCCAATGATATCATTGGCCATGATATCACAACTTTTGAATGAGCTAAAGGCTCAATGTATTATTTATTTTTTTGGCAGGCCAGTAAAAAGTGAATTACAGTAAAGTCAGTAAAACTTGAAATAAAGGCATGAATAAGTTGTTATGCATCTTTTTCCATGTATACATGAATGCACTTTCAATGTATCTACGATAGAATAATTACCTGGTAATGTGGGATCTGAAGTTTAGATCTGAGTCCAAAATAATCCAAGACAACTAACCTCAGATTTAATCCAGGGAGTACGTTTTCCTAAATGATTAAGCATTTCTCTTTTTGTTTTAGGGCCGACAAGATTTCAGTTTTATCTTCATTTAACTTTAACCCTTATGATGTCCTTTGGGTCAAATTTACCCAAATCACTAGCTCTTTGTGGCAGATAGAATGCGCTACACCTAATTCTACAGCTTACACAAACATATGATGTGCACTGCTTGCACAACAAGGTTTGTGTTTGAAACCTGAGGACAACAGGAGGGTTAAAATGCACACAAAAAACAAAAACATAAAGAAATAATGAATAAAGAAATAAATACACACACCAATGACAATAAAGAGAACCACACAATCATACACAGTCAGATGGTGCTGCCTGGTGGCCCAATACGAGGACAACAAGAGGGTTAAGAACATATTACTTATCCATTTATTTATAGCAAAAAGACAGTCAATAATGGAGCTTGTAGCTGCAGCCAGCTGTATCAGTAGAGATATAAAGTTGCTTGTCATTTGCATAACTTTGGAAACATGCTTCCTAATGATGTCACCAAGTGGTAACATTTATAATGAGAATAATAGTGCGCCAAGGAAACTCCCTTGTGCAACCTCAAATACATGTGATGTTTCTCAGACACGATCTCCAAGACTCATGCAAAACCTGATCCAGTTTAACCCTCCTGCTGTCCTATGGGTCAAAATTACCCGGTGCACTCGCTAGTAGCGGGTGCCAACTACAACACGGACATATGACATTCTGCGGTTGGCTCCCTCTGCTGGTAGTCTGCTGAAATGCCTTAGCGGGAGGGTTAACACATTATCAGAAACCCACTAGTTTTTTAAGGTGATTCATTAGGATTAATTAGGATCATGATCAATGGTATCAAACGCTGCACTCAAGCCTAAGAGAACAATTATTGTGCAGGCTCCACCTGATCTCCCGAGCAGCATCTGCCTTGCATCAAACGCCTGATTAAAATAGGAGCGGATCCAAAGCAGATCTGTGTCAGTTCTGTGTGCAGTGTGCAACAGGCTTTAGGCTACTGCCATATGATATGGATGTAACCACTATACAGCCAAAATGCTTTTTTTTTGTTACTAGAAATCAAATCTAAGGTCTGCTACAAAGTCGCATCTAAGGTCTAGTACAATATCAGTTGCTAAACTGTGAAACTGCTGATTACTTCAACATCATAGTGTTTTTATTTAACAAAATGCATTATTCAGTCATAGTTGGCACTCTATACTAAAATTTGATCAAGTGAGATAACTAAGACAGCTCTAAAGTAATGCTAGCACCTGGGATTACATAATGATGAAGCATGTTGAGGAAGAGAAGAGGGAGCAAAAGTTAATTTATGAAAATACTTTTTTGATTTTCATTTACTCTTGCATCAGGAGACCAAGATGGACCACCCATTACGGACTATCTCCTACATCGCTGATATTGGCAACATTGTGGTTTTGATGGCCCGCCGTCGCATGCCGCGACCCAACTCCCAGGACGACGTGAACTCGTCAGACCCAGGCCATGACAACAAGTGTCAGTACAACATGACCTGTCACATCTTTGAGTCAGAGGATGTACGTACATCTTCATTCTTTCTTTATTTAGTTAGATTTTTATTTATGTATATATTTAGCATTTTAACATGAATCTATGCCTTCTACATTACATTAATGCCAGGTACACACTTCACGACTTTTTTGGCTTTCGCGACGTGGCTTTGACGTGTTGTGGCAGGGAGACTGGCAACACTACATGTACAGTATGACAACGACCGATCAGAGTATGCTGTTGTTCACGACCTGGCAAGAGATGATGCGTCGTCGGGGAGGAGGGGTCAAAACGTTGTCAATCATAGCTGCGAGTTCACAGTTCGAGGCACCGGTCAAGCATTTATCAATAATGGCTACACAAATGCTGTGTATGATGCTGGGGATTTTATATTCAGAAATAAAAGAAAGAAAAAGTTTACTGTGGACCCAGTCTTGGGTGTCATGCAGAGGACAGTATGGGCTGTCTATCTAAGGGAACTTGAGGTAAAGAACATATTTCTATCACATTGCAATAACATTTGCCAATAGCTAGGCCTAGTAGATAGCATGGGTATAGTTGTCATTGTTCAACAAGTGCTCTTGTGTTTCCATGTGTCCATTTGACAGCTGCAGTAGCATCGTCCTTTTCTTCAGCATATTTACATAGTCTGCCAGAGAGCATCCTGACATCCTATTGGTTAATGTGGAGGAATATGCTGGAACACGTCGTAGGGGAGAAAAATTAAAAACAATTCTAACATGCTGCTCTCGCAGATGGCTCGTAGCCTATCTTAGAATATGTTACACTACACGGAGTAATGACACCTGTCATCATTTCTGACGAGCCACGTTCTGTCCCGACGCAAAAGGTTTTTTGGTCATAACCTCATATAAAATATTTCTGTTGTTCACAAGTTTCTGTAAGATGATCAGCTAATAATAACTTAATACAGATCGACATCAGCTCAGTCACTGCTTCAGCACATAGTAATTCATTGGTACCAAATGCAAGGGTGATTGTGTTTAGCAATCACAGAGAAACCTGCTGCAGTGTTTTCAAAGTATATGTGATACAGTGTGCATTGTTTGATTATGTAAGTAATCAAACACGTACGTCTAGTCTATGGCGCAAGTAACGAATCATTGTATTACTGATATTGTTACAGTAGCTTAGGCTACTGCGTTTGAAGAATGCTAATATAGGCTTTTTAAATATAAAGATGACTAACAAAAAGCATTCATGTCAGTCGTTTGAGAGGTAGCCAATTAAGGGGTCAAAAAACATTAGACTGGATTACTATTGGTATAATTAATTTGAACTTTATCATTTCAAACAGACAATGTCAAATTTCAGATATCATGTTATCTGCATTTCGATGACAAGGATAGGCTGTAACAGGGTGCTCTGTTTTTTTTACAAAGAGTTATTATGACAGTTAAATTATATAAGTTAATATATTTGATTCTACATAGCTTGTACATAACTATCATCAAATATGAATACACATTTTAAAACATTATTTCATCATGGTACACATTGATGATAACTTTTCTGCTACCAGGCTCAGCAGATTGCCCAGTCCATCGGACAGGCATTTGGCGTTGCTTACCAAGAGTTCTTGAAGGCAAATGGTATTAACCCAGATGACCTGAGCCAGAAGGAGTACAGTAACCTGCTTAAAACCCAGGACATGTACAATGAGGACCTCATCCACTTTTCCAAGTCAGAAAACTGCCGAGATGTAAGTGCATTGCCTGGCCTGCCAGAATGTATGATGACATATTAACATGAACTTGCCTTCTAGGATGTATGCTTTGTGATGACATAAGGGTAAGTAAAGTAAATCTGGCCACTGGGGAAAAGGCAATGCAATCAAGCTTCCTGATGATTAATATATAAAACAATAAGGGGACTGAGACACTTGTGCATTTAGTAAGTTCTTTTTACTTCTTTTTTGTATAATGTATCCAACAAAAACACAGTATATTTATAAAACACACATATTTATAAAACACACATTCTATATTTAGCATATACCTGAATATTAACCATATTAGCAACCCATGCACCTGTTGATCCCTGGGAGAAGTGTGTGTGGTTTGGGGAGAGTCTCCTGCACTCCTCTCATGCACCTGTTTAAGATGTGGGTGCTGCAAAGAGCCCCATTGTCTTCACTCTGCCTCACATCCCCATGCAGCTGTCAGGCCTGGGATCAGAAAAGGGTCTCCTTAATTTTTGTCAGGCGTTTCCACAGAAAGCTGTTAAGAAATAATGTTTCTATGTGATCATGTAGCTGGTTATCCATCTGAACCATTCTGTAATTTTGCATCGTGCGCTTTACTGGAACCCAGCAGAATATCTGACTAGACCCTCTGACATGCAGAGGGTCTGGGTGACTTCTTGCCATGGTTTTTTTCAATCTTCACAGTTTGAAGGCTCAAGGCACAGTGAGGCTTCAAAGCATTCGCGACCGGGGGCACCCATCGTGACATCACACTAGAGGGGAGGGAACCTGAACACGTGGCCTTTCCTGGTTGGATAGGAATAAAAAAATTCCCACGCTTAGACCATGGGAAAATTCCCACGGGGTCAAAGGTCAGGGGGGGGGCTAGGGGGACCTGTCACTTTTGTGACATAAGGGTTATAATTACTCTCTCTATGCAGGCCCACACTGCATTTTATGGTCCTCCGAAGGAATGTGAGGCCCCACCTGATAAGCAAACTGACACTTAGAAATTTTATTGGTGTTTACAACAATACAAAATTTATGCTATGTTTTATATTGCACTATAACTTGGTGTAGCTATGGTATGGTCAAGAATAAAAAAATTCTTGACCATTTTTCCTGTAAAACATGTTATTCCAGAACTGGTAGATTAGAGAATATTTACGACCCTTTTTTCCTGCCAGTGCAGGAAGGGGTCTCCCCTTTTCTTTGTGTGAAGCTCACTCAAAACTAAGCTAAAACTTGTTACAGGTTCTAACACTAGTTGACTGTCACATTTTACTATTGGTATTATTTGTTGAGTCACCAACATTTGGCAATAGTAACTTAATATATCTATGCCACATATATTGTATGTGTATAAACTGGTATTTCAAATGAGGTACAATTAGATGATCTATTTCATGCATAATTCTATACTCGTGTGTGCATTTTTACACGTGGTTATTTTGATAATTGTGATTTTGTGACATCTGAATAGTGTGAAGTTAATCTAGAAAATTTGCCAGATCTAAGTTTGTAGTAAAGAAGTAGTTAAGAGATGCTACGCCCCTAGGACCTCTGTAACTCCAACCTGACTTGAAGTATAAAAGCCCAGAGTGGGTGGAACAAATGTCTCTTGTTTTCTGGACCCTTGTTTTTGCAACCTCTCTCGCTGACCTCTTCCTCTTCAGCTCTCTGACCATTCACTGAAGTTCTACAATGTAGCTAATTTGTTAGTTGTGCCAAGTAGAAGCCTCATGGCCAGGAAACCAAGGCCACAATGATTTGAGCCTGGTAACTTTGAAATTAAGATTTCTATTTTATTTTTATTATATCAGTAATAACTTTAGTAGTTATCACTCTTTCACACAAGTATTCCAAGGTCCAACGTCTCCAGAATACGTTTGCTAGATACTGAACCTGTCTCTAGCAGCGTCTGATATACCAATCCGATTCACTGAAGACTCCTATTGGTAGACTGGGGTTTGATCCCGGGAGTAAGATGTGATTAGGTGTGAGGGCTTCAAGGTCCTGTGGGTCATTTGTGATTGTGGTGATTGGACGGCTGATTGCTTCCACTTTACATAATGTGGTGTTAAGCCCCTCTTCATTCAATGTTTGTTGTTGTACAACAGATTAAAGCACTTTTCTAACAGATAGGATTAGACGCTCCCATACGCCGCCATGGTGGGAGGCCCCCTAGTGGATTAAAGTAGAGTCCTCTGAATCTTGTCTTGCTATAGGGTGGCTATTGCCTCCCTAAGCTCCTTTTCTGCCCCAACAAAATTAGTTCCGTTGTCAGACCGGAGATGCTTTACTTTATGCTCTTCTAAAAAAATAAAACGTCTTAATGCGTTGATGCACGAGTCAGTATCTATGAATGGGCCACTTTTATGTGCACCCATGTGCTGGTCATGCATGTAAACAGTACTCTCCGTATCTCTTCAAAAGCATGCGTCCTCTTGTTGTGAAAAAATCTGTTTAATTCTTTTTTTTTTCTTTTTTTTTTTACACCAAGACAAAACATACTTACAAAACAACTTAAACCCATGTGCATCGCAGTCTAATTTAGCTAAATTGCTGCCGGCGTATAAGGGCGACAGACGGAGAGGCTGGGCAGCTCCTCAGACCAGGTGGGGGAGAGTGGACAGTAAGGCCGCCAAGGTCAGCCAGGTGGAGAAGGAGGGAATGGCCGTGGGGGATTCGGCGTTCCAGCGAGACTTCGTACTTTTAGGCATCCACTCCTTCTCCTTGTGCTGGCCTTGCTTCTCCAGCTCCGCATCCATCAGCTGCTGAATAGTATTGTAGTGGCTGTTCAGCCACTGCGCCTGTAGCACAAGGAGAGAAAAAAAAACAACCAAACACAAAACAACAAGCCGAACAACAGCCCTAAACAGCTGACCTATGAAAACAGTAGAGGGGGAATGAAAAGCACAAACAGTCAAGCAATATAAATAGACAATACTGCACAGCCACAAGCACTAGAATAATAACCATTAATTTAAATAAACTATAAAGAATAGTTCTACATGTGATAACCATGAATAACCTACATTTTTTTGTGTGTGTGTGTGTGTGCATGCATGCATGGCCGTCTGTGCTTGTGTATGTATGTGTACATGTCACAAAATGTAGTTGTTAGTGAGGGTGGGATGCCACAACCACGCCACACCGAGGTTTGTGCCGTCGGGTGGAAATGTGTGCGTCTGTGGGGAGTATAATGGGAAACTTGCTTTCATCTGGTAAAACTGCTCTTTACCGTTTTATGCCAACAGACGGCGCCACCTGATTGTATAGATCTCTTTAGTGTCAGTGCTATATATATTTATTTCTTCACTTCTTTCTTTCTTTGTGTTTTTATTTTTTACCTCCCACTATAAATGCAATGTGTCAGCTTTGACAAAGTAAACTTGGTTACCTTCATTCATACCGAAGAGCCATTGAAAATATTTGGATTGTTGGATTGATGTTATCTGAATGTAATACTACTAATACCTACTTCAACCCTTAGGTGGTTATAGAAAAAACAAAGGGGGAGATTGTGGGGGTGGTCATCGTAGAGAGCGGATGGGGTTCCATCCTGCCAACAGTCATCATTGCTAACATGATGCATGCTGGGCCGGCTGAGAGGTCTGGTCATCTGAACATTGGGGATCAGCTCATGTCTATAAATGGGACCAGCCTTGTTGGACTGCCCTTGTCTACCTGTCAGAGCATTATCAAGGTAAGACCACAGTCAATTACAGTACTACAGGACTAAAAATCTATGTTTGAACTACTTTTCTGACAGTGTAGAGAGAATAATGAATATTATGTGTTAAGCAACCCATAACGTCTCATCTTTATTGTTATCCTTATAGATGTTGAAGTTCTCAGAATATACATTGTGTTGTATGATGACATTGATTGTATAGATCTATGTAGTGTCAGTGATATGTATATTTATTTCTTTACTTCTTTATTTATTTTTGTGCTTTTTAACTCTCCTGTTGTCCTTGTGTTTCAAACATACTCATATTGTGCTAGCAGATGGCACCACCTGATTATTTTTGATTGTGTATAGTTCTCTTTAGTGTCAGTGCTGTGTGTATTTATTTCTTTATTAGGGGTCCAAGCACCAAAGGTGCTGGAACCCTATTGAGATTGTTCTGATGATTATTATTAGGGCTCCAAGCACCGAAGCTGCTGGATCCCTGTTGTAATTGTAAGGATTATTGTTTCCCATTCTGCCGCAAAACTACATGGGCAGCAGAAACTATACACACTACAGGCACCAAACTTGGTAGATATGTCCCAACCCAAAAGATCTCCAAAAAATGTAATTTTATCCTGACACCTCTAGGGGGCGCTATAATAGCCCCATTTATGTTTTGGTTTATATCTGGAGAACCGTATGGGTTATACAAATATATTTTAGTTCTCCTGATTCCCTGAATACTCCCGAATCTAATGGGAATCCCATTCCCGACAATTTGTGTATGGAAAGATTTTCCGCCATTTTGAAAACTAAATGTTCATGCAAAATGAACTAGTCTGAGGCAGTTCATCCAATTCTCACGAAATTTGGTACACACCATCTACAAACCATGGAGACAAAGTTGTAAAGAATTTTGATCTGACAATCCATTTAAAAGTTGTGGACCAATCAAATTTGAAGGCGTGGCCTAAAATTACTATTTGGCCTATATTTTATGATTTCCTTGTCCAAACTTAATGAAACAGGACAGGTGTCATCATAACGATATCCTTTGGAAGCAGACAAGATTTTGTTACATTTCGTCAATAGGGGGCGCTACAACTGATAGATGTCAATATCTCAAGAACTATTATAGCTAAAAATCTAAAATTTGGCACACTTATACATGACCCAATGGGACTACATGTCTTCAAGTGCCAATTGGCTGGATTGCCAAAATGGTAGCCAAACAGCCAATCAAAGTTCAGCAGTCAATATTTTCCCATGGGAATAGTTGATTTTCTTGAAAAGTTATCTACTTATTGAATGTTGAACAGGAAATGTACGTTTTTAAATGTGAAAATGTTGCAGGGTGGACCCTTTGAAACTTTGGCCGCAAGTGGGCGCTATAATAAGCACATTTGCAGTTTTGCCAATATCTCAGCAATGGGTCAGAACAAAACTTCCTATTTCCTTTAACCCTCATAATGTCCTCTGGGTCAAAATGACCCAAATCACTAGCTCTTTGTGGCAGATAGAAGGCGTTAAACCTAATTCTACATCTTACACAGAC
>JAODUG010005229.1:0-10119 GCA_027564795.1 Aphredoderus sayanus
ACACCTTGTTGTGCCAGCAGTGCACATCATATGTCTGTGTAAGCTGTAGAATTAGGTTTAGCGGCCTCTATCTGCCAGAAAGAGCTAGTGATTTGGGTCATTCTGACCCAGAGTACATTACGAGGGTTAAGGCCCCTTTATGGCATGGGCTGGCGCTGGTTGAACCTGTATTGTTTCCACTGGCTACATGAGAAAACATTAACACTTTTTCCCTTTGTATGCTGTACATCAAGCTGGGACCATATTAATGGTTAACATACTTTTATGGGCCTGTGGCATGTTTAAGAGAAAAACTTGAAAGGGGAGTGGCATCCACAGTGCTACATTTAAGTGCAAAGTACTACTGCTCAAGACTTCATATCGTCACCATGCTACATGATTTTTACAAATCTTTCAAATGTGTTTCAACTAGATTGCTTACACATCAATAATTAGATATTAGCACATTTGTGCCATGATGCCAATTGGTCAAATCTATATTCTGAAAAGAGGTCAAAGTCACATACAGGTTGTGCTGACAGATCCTATTACACTACTGTAAATGTGGGTTTCTATCCATCCATCCATCTTCAACCACTTATCCGAGGTCGGGTTGCGGGGGCAGCAGCTCCAGCAGGGAAGCCCAAACTTCCCTTTCCCTAGCCACATTGGCCAGCTCTGACTGGGGGATCCCGAGGCGTTCCCAGGCCAGTGTGGAGATATAATCTCTCCACCTTGTCCTTGGTCTTCCCCGAGGCCTCCTCCCAGTTGGACGTGCCTGGAACACCTCCCTAGGAAGGTGCCTAGGGGACATCCTTAACAGATGCCCAAACCACCTCAACTGGCTCCTTTTAACGTGAAGGAGCAGCGGCTCTACTCTGAGTTCCTCTCAGAGAGCCGAGCTTCTCACCCTATCTCTAAGGGAGACGCCCGCCACCCTCCCGAGGAAACCCATTTCGGCCACTTATACCCGCGATCTTGTTCTTTCGGGCATGACCCAACCTTCATGATTGGGTCAGGGTAGGAACGACAATTGCCCGGTAGATCGAGAGCTTTGCCTTCCGGCTCAGCTCTCGTTTCATCACAACGGTGCAGTAAAGCGGGGTTCATCTATGTCAAATGTCAGTGTGTTTTCTTATACTGAGGTAAGAATGCTATGCACATCATGCTTCAAGATGATAACATTGATTGTACCATGACCCACAGACACTGGAGTATAGACTACAGTACAGCAAAAACCAAATTAGTGAATGATGCCGTCCAAACACTGACCACTCAGCACAGGACTCCCCCAAGGATCTGTGCTGGGACCCCTACTCTTATCACTGTATACAAGATTGCTCAGCCCTGCAATTTCATCTAATTGATTATCCTATTACTGCAATGTCGACCCGGATCTCTGAATGCCTCGCTGATATCAGCTCCTGGATGTCTACACATCAGCTTAAACTCAACTTTGACAAAACCGAGCTAATACACCTCCCAGCAAAAGACAGTCCTCAAGTGGACCTGTCCATCACCCTTGAGAACACCACAGTGTCCTCCTTCCCTACTGTAAAGACTCTGAGTCATCCTGGACAACATCATGCACAGCAAACATCACTTCAACATCTTGTGCCTCCAGATTCTCACTTTACAACATCAGAAGGATAAAACCGTTCCTCACAAGGGAAGCGACACAACCCCTGGTCCAAGCTCTAGTGATCTCCCACCTGGACTACTGCAACTCGCTGCTAACCGGACTACCCGCATGCTCTACCAGACCCTTACAGCGGGTTCAAAATGTAGCAGCACGCCTGGTATTCAACCAACCCAAGTTCTCTCATGTGACTGGTGCTGGCCTACAAGAGAACTGCCCTCAGCTACCTCCAAGCAATGGTCCAGTTCCAGGCCCCAAAAAGAGCACTACGTTTTACCACCTCGGCTGGCCGGCTGGCAATGCCACCTTTACAAAGTCTCAAGTCTCGACTATTTTCCATCCTGGTACCACAGTGGTGAAAACAAACATTCAGCAACAGTCAGAAGTGCTGAATCATTACCCATCTTCCGTGAGAGACTCAAGACACATCTCTTCAGAATCCACCTTGGTACCTTGACCAACGACCTCTCCACCTCTTAGCCGTCACATCTCCACCCTCTCCATCTCCTAGCACTATCTCCTATCTCAAGTGTCATATTTGAATGCCCATTTAAACCTTTCACAGACAAGGGTCATAAATTCTGCTCTTATATATTAATCACTTTAATAGTTAAGCCATTAGCTATTGTGTTTGTACCTGGTAGTAGGCATGATGCTGTAATAAGAATATTGTTTTCTTACAATTGCTGGTGTATGACCTGTCCAAATGTATTACATATAAGTCGAGTTGGATGAAAGCATCTGCCAACTGCCATACATTTTATGCCATCACATCCTTCCCAGAAGAAATGAGGGATGTCTCTTCAGAAATGTGAAAGGAAAATATGGGCTGAAATGTAGATTATCTTACTGGCATAAATCACAATGGTCGGTATTGCTGGTTAGCTTGCATAAGACAGTTTATTATCTAGCCCAGAAAGACAAACAGATAGCCAAGTGCTTCAACAGAAAGTTGGGGAAGACAGCATGACATAGAAACAAAGAAAACCTATAAATAAACAAGCATCTTACCGGATCTGTGGCTTGATTACTGAAGTTAAACCTTCATGCTGGCTCTGGTCACGAGCACGATGAGCCTGAAACATGGCCTCAGATGTTACAGGTGCCAGGAAGTTGGCAAGCAGGGAAAAGATTAGGGTGGGAACTGGGCTAGATATCAATACTGACACTGAAGTAAAGGCACATTTTAAATGTACAATACACAGGCACAAGTCATATTTTACCAGCTTTTCTTTCTACCACATAAAAATGTTGATCTTGTAAACAAGCTTCATCATAGTGCACTAATACTTCCCCAGTCTAATTTTACAAAACATTACTCATGACACATTACCTAACAAAAACATCATGCCAGTGTAGGCATACAATCAATACATCTCTAAAGAAACAAACTTTAAAGTCAGAAATGTTTTTAAATCTAAAAGAAATTAAAAACAAATGTTTAGGGCACATTCACAACACAAAATGTAAGGAACTGGAGTTCAAGGTTCAACAATAGTCACATACAGGATGTGCACTACTGCAGTCACTGCATTACTTGGACAAGGTCAGTATAGTTCTATGGTCAGCTTTCCCATTCATATAATAACATATAGGACTGTAATTTATCTGATTATGATAACCATAAATACCATGATTGTTAACGTATGGCTTCCTATAATAAATGACAATTATGGATTTCACTAGCGAAGAAGGTATGTTGTTTACATATGACCCATACCCATAACAGTACAGTACTAGCCCATACAGTACCGACAATGCCGCGGCGCTCTGCTTGAGCCAGCCTTAACACAAACTGTAGGGACAGCAATGTGTAACCAGCCCATACATTACCATAACAAGAGGTTAGTGGGCCAAAATCTGTATATGTACCACTAACTCAAGATCCACTAAATGAAGAAAAACATAAGCAGACGAACCACGGAAAGACTGCTCACTTTACCGCCTCACCACAAACGCATTGTCGCATCATTTGACATTGAAACAGGATTTCCAGTCTACATTGGAAGCACTATACTTTAGGTATGTCCACAACGAACCTGGTAGGATCAGCTGCCCTTTAAGGCTGCTAAGCTAGCTAGCAATTTAGCACCAGGAACACATCATCCTATCCTGTTATGTTAACGCTGGATCCTGGTGCCTGCAGCCGAAGTCATCTGAGGGTCTAGCTTGCTTACCTCGTCGTGAACGTGTGGTACACTACGGTCTTACGGCTTCCCCGGTGGTCTGGTTGCAGTGCACAGCAGTCTAGCAGGAGGCTAGTTGCTGACTTTCCACTGTCAGGAGAAACCTTACGATCAGTGCCGAGAAGTACACATATCTCCAGGAGACAACTGTGTGATGTCTAAAAATACCAATTTAAAGAGGAAATACAAATATCGCCTTCACCACTTCTTCATTTTATTGACGTTGCAGCCTTGTACTGTTCAGCTAGATATCAAGATCCCGTTTTGTGGAATACCCAAATAACTCTCCCTTTCCGCAGCCATCTTACTTGGGTTCTAGTAACACACCCACAGAGCAAGGGAGGGAAGCGGTGACACGTTCATGAGTCTTTGTGGGACTCGTCAGGACAAACTGTAAAAGCCGTTTTGCCATTTTGCCTTTTCTTCAAGACTTCCTAGTAACATTAATACTAGTAGCCCACTATTCAGTTACTGTGCATTACCATTTTCCAGACTATTTGGGTCATTCCTGTTATGCAGTAACATCCCAGTGAATTATTTCTCATATGAGAATGTAATGTGTCAAATATTTATAACAAATGGCTCAAATTCTACATTTAGGTCTTCTTAAAACATAACATTTTAGTGAATAATTTATTTTATTTTATTTATTTTGGTATGCATTCGATTTTACTACCGTATGTCCCCGTGTAGTAGTAATAACCCCCACAACAACTAAAAGCCATACATTTATAAAATACTCAAAATATTCTTTAATTGATTTATAGACCATCTCTAAACATTCATATATACCAAGCGAAACGATATTTATTTCTTAATATTTTCATAATTTAGTGTTTGTCCAAATTGTCCCTGAAGACTTCTTCCACCCTGTTTGTAGTTTTAGCCTGATAAAAACATGAAGACTACAATTGCATTGTGGCCATATTTAGGAGTTTACATACATTGTTATTTTTGAGGGAATTCAAAGGCACAAAGTGGGGTAAGCATAATCTTCCACTCATTTAGTTTCCAGGTTTTATGTTACTCTGCTTGTCAGTTGTCACACTCTTAAAGTTCCACCATATTAAACTAAGTTATGAAGAAAATTGGTCTGATAATAAAAATAAAAAAACATGTTTGACATAGTTATAAAAGTTCTGTTTATGTGTAAAAGGTTAGCTAGCTATATCTTCATCGCTCATAGAACTGTGGCTAACTTAGCTTAAAACGTTCCACCCTGTTAGGTTCATATTCCAGTCCTAACAGGGTGGAAATTCTAATATAAATTATACAAAATAAATGATTTACCATATAATAACTATATTTAGCTAGTACTGATGAAATATTAAATGATTATATATATTTCTTAATAAACGGCTCCACTCGCTACGTGGGTAAAGAGAGAAGCAGACCCTGAGAGGAGAGTATTTGCAGAAAGAGAGAGGGAGAAATGGCAGCGAGATGAGACAGGAAAAACAAAAGCAAAGGAAAGGAGAGAAAGGAAAAGATGGTGCCCTGCATGTCTGACATCACCATCGGTGTATGAATGTCTGTGTGTGGGTGAATGTGAGGCTATTCTGTAAAGCGCTTTGAAGTGGCCGGAAGGTTTGAAAAGCGCTATATAAATGCAGTCCATTTACCATAACATCACATTAATGACCTACTACCTGTGTTGCATTATTGTGTTTACTGTGTTATAGGCAAAGATAAAATGGCCAGCAACACAGCAAAATAAAATAAACAAGGCTCTACAGAGACAACAAAAAGCAAAAAATGGCCTTGGTAAAAACAAAAGCAAAGAAAGAGAAATACAAGAAGAGGTGGCAACAAAGTCAAACAATTGGAGAAAGCCCTGTCTGTGTGTTTCAGTGGACAATAAGACAGAGCAACTGCAAGACAGAAAGTGGTGTCATTCTTCTTGAGGGATGATGTCAGCCGAATGACGACGGGCAGAAAAGAAACGGTATCCCTTCATATCAAAAAGATGCAGAAGAGGCTGCTGACAGACACACTGAAGAACATCCACAGGAAGTTCCTCTCTGAAAATACAGACTTACACTCATTATTCTGTAGCCTAAGGCCGTTTTGGGATGTAGCACCCACTGAAAGTGACCGGAAAATCTGCCAGTGCAAAACACATTAAAACACTGCGTCTATGGCCAACAGCCTGTTCAAATGTGGGCTTTTATCCTCCAGAAATCTGGAAGAGATGGCAGACGCAACAGTGTGCAACCACGACTCTAAAGTCTGTGTATACGGTGAATGTTAAATATGCTACACTACTGCTGTCACCATGATAAAACATCCTTCCAACAATGCCATTTTACTCACCCAATGGACAAAAGAGAAGATCTGAAGATCTGATGAGGATGATGTCCATATGAGAATGGTCAAGTTCATTTGTTGGCAGTAAAGGGCCTACAGGCAATTGAGGGAACACCTGAAGGACCATCAGTGCTTAATATATGTGGACTTTAGTGTAAGTATGCAAATGAAGTGCTGCATTCTTGTAGTGATGGGTCAGCGACCCAGTATAAGCAGAAGGGAACCTTCCTCCTCCTTTCAAGATATTCAAAAGGCTGACATACCTTGGACATTCTTCAAGGCCAGTCTCGGCAAAGGGGCTCCAGATGGTGTTGGTGGGACCTTGAAGCGGTCGGCAGACAGACTAGTGGGCTTAGAAGAAGACATCCTGGATGCAGAGATGCTCTTCAACAAGCCGAAGAAGCAAGAATCAGCTGTTCTTTGTCAGTGAAGATAGTGTGGAGGCAAAGGTGTAGGAAATGCTGCTGGTCTGTGCAACATATCTATGTATATTTCTGTATAAACCTCAGTGTTTCTTTTTTTTATATTTTAAATGATATACTCACCTGAGAATAGATTCTGCAGCTGATTTGAAACATTCTTGGATGTGTGTACTGTGATAGTACTTCCTAAACTCACCTATAAAAATAAGTATTCTATTACAGTTTTTTTTCACTTCGCCTCAAATATCAGAACCTTGGTGTCATTTTTCACAACTCTAGACACAAAACATAAAATGGTAACCACTTGTAACACAGGCTGTCCAATCATTGCATTGTGCAATCATATATTTAAATAAACAGATCACAGACAGATAAGATACTAATAGTTTCATTGTGTAGTTGTTTGTACAATCACTAAATAATGTCGTACAAAATATGTGATAGAGGTTTCATGTTCTACATGTAAATGTTTTACTGTAAAATTACTATTGTAGAAGAGAGAATACACCACATTGGAATCAATAAACAAAATATGAAATTTATTGATCCAATACAGAAATATAACGTTTCTTATCAACTGTAAAAAGCAAAACAAAGTATTACAGTATTTACTGTACTTAGATATTTACATCAACCCTGTCTTGTGGATTCGGCCACAAGTTCTCATCCACATCACAGTTGATGTTTTCATTATCCAAACAATTTGTGAAGAATCTTTGAGCATGGTGAATGCAGGCCTGGCGTTGGTCTGCTGTGATGTCCTTGCATGCTTCATCCATGGCCTGGAGTAGGGTGACTTGTTCGTGAGGTTGCCTATCGTATACCTTCCTCCTCCATGTGGAAAAAATCCTCAATTGGGTTATGGAATGGAGAGTAAATACATGTTAGGGAAACTGTGGATGGGCCTGATTCTATTGCATTTTGAAATGCTAATACTCTAATGTTAAGTTGTGTCATTTTGAACAAGTGATCTTTGTTCAATGAATAAATGATCTTAAGTTTATGTGTATTGTATTGCCCCTGCCTGTCCTGCCTTGTAATATCACTTTGTGCCTCAAGGGCCAAGATCAGTCAATAGCTTCCAGTCCGCCCTCAGTATAAAGTGAGAAGAAAGCTGTTTTGCTTCGATGGCTATTTACAGCCTGTCAATATTACAATGGCTCTGCGTCCGCCCGCTTAGGATTAGCCTACTGTTCTAACAATGCATAAGAAAAATATTTAGTTCAAGCGAATCTCTTAATTCCAACAATATTGTGCATTGGAATTAGTTCATACCAATAGAAAAGTTTTTTTAAACGGTCGCACATTGTCTGAAATTATATTTTTGTTCATGTACAAGTAGTAGATCTAGCTTAATGACCGTTATTGCCAATGCCACGGCATTGCAATGCACTGGAGATGCGTGTCTGTTGCTTTCCATTGCTGGATAATGGATATGATAAAAACGCTATAGCTAAAATAGATTAACTTAGTTGGATGCATTGCTGACTTTTTATCTGGACGGGTAAGTAAACAGCTATAAATGAAAACAGGGCATAATGGCCTTGGTTGGACAATTCAAAGCAACTATTGCCTGCAAACCATGGCGTTGATTAATCTATATTGTTTGGCTGTGGCTGCTTTCTTGTCAATATGTGGTGGCAGCTTCATGCTAACATTTCCAGGTGCCCCTTCGTCCAAAAAGGATAAACTGTGTGTGATGAATGTGTATGGCTTGGTGAAATGAGCAGGCCCCTTAATGAATGAACATGATCGCTTCAGGCCTAGGGTAGTAATGACATGTCTATGGTATTACATGGCATAAATGGAGTCCTTTTACATATCACTGTATAGAAGGTAGAACTTCAGCATAAAAAATAGGGTTTATTCAAACTTTATTTGACCAGAAAAAGGACTCATTGAGATTATCTCATTTTCAAGACCGTCCTGGGTATGGACAGGTAACAGTTTCACATCAAAACACAAAAACAACAATAATACATATAAAACAAGTCGTTAATAAAACACCAGGTATTACAAAACATATATATTAAAAAATCCAATAACAAGGGTAGAACTATTATGGTAAAAGGAAGATAGTACTGCTGATTTCATGGTTAAGGTTGGCGTTTTATTCCATATTTTACCATATAAGATATTACCATAGAAACACTGTCCTGCCTATGTGTAAGCCATTGCTTACACATACGGTGTCATATGGTTGTCACATATTTGGCTGGCTCCATCTAGTGGACAACTGTCCAACCTAACCCAACTGACTTAATTGACTTTAACATGAAGGGGCAGTGGCTTGTTAAAACATCTGACATAAATGTATTGCCTGGCACATAAAAATGCCCCTAATTGAAGAATCACCCATTGGGCTATAGCCAAATATACAGTATAATAAAAATGTATAGGCCCATAAGGCCTATTACATGCCTCGAAAGCTGGCTATTGGTGTAAAAAAAGATCACACTAGACAAAATCGAGTTATAGGACTGCAGCCTGAATGGGTAGACTATTATGACCCCTGGGTCTCACTTGGCTTTCAAAATGGTGTATATAAATGCTACTTTTCCGCAAAGGAAAAGAAAATATAGTAAAACATTTCTAACGGGAGATTCTACAAACCGTTTTTTCAGAATGGACACACGATCGATTCTACATCCTCTGCTGTCAGTGCAAGTCAAGCTGTATTTAGAGTTTAGAGTGCGCCAATATAGTGAACATTACGGTAAATTCACAGATATTTCGGAAAGTACCGCAGAAGTTCTTTGAAGCTTACAGTTAGCGTATTCTCTCTCTCTCTCTCTCTCTCTCTCTCTCTCTCTCTCTCTCTCTCTCTCTCTCTCTCTCTCTCTCTTCTCTACTCTACTCTTCTCTCCCCCCCCCCCCCACATCCATAGGTAGAAAAACGATGAGCTTTGACATCGCAAAAATGATACGTTCCGATTAGAAATCCGGCAGTGTGGGGAATATATTAGATAATTGAGAGCGCTGACTTACCCTAAAGCTGCTGCGGTATAGTGTACGTTTTGTCTGTGGAGATGCTGACAGCTCTGGCTGGTCTAAATAAGCATGTCATCCTCTGGTGTTTTGCTCGAGCTTGTTCAGACAACAGTTTATTGCTGCGCTTTTTTTATATATCTATTTTGCGGGCGCCCCCGCCTCTCGCTGGGGTGGGGGGCCCCCCGCCTCTCAGTGTCTGCGGGGGTTTCCCAGCCGCCACTGTGTTTCCAGCCGCCACTGATCAAATCGTTTCCATCATACAGCGATCAAAATAACATTGTTTATCGATCGTTATAGTAGGTGTGTGGTCTCTTATGTTTTGTAAATTAGCCGGATCTAGTCGGATAATTTTCGCTCAATTTGGTCGGCTTATTGTAGCAACTTGGTCAACACTGTTGACCAAGTGGTAATAATTATATCCTGTTTACACAACAGGAATCTCTGCATTATCTAATTGTGATGCCCGGTGGTGTCTCTCTCAATACTGTATATCTCTCTATCCAGTGGCGTTTTGATTTGTTTATGAATAGAGGGGCAAATGTTTGTAAATAAAATGTACTAACACAGCTGAGGCTAAAAGTAGGTGTGGGTTTGC
>JAODUG010005230.1:0-10118 GCA_027564795.1 Aphredoderus sayanus
GCCAGCAGTGCACATCATATGTCTGTGTAAGCTGTAGAATTAGGTTTAGCGCCCTCTATCTGCCACAAAGAGGTAGTAATTTGGGTCAGTTTGACCCTGAGGACATCACAAGGGTTAAAAAATGTCAGTTCGGTCTGCATGTTAGGCGAGAAGAATGCAGGACTGGAGCTAGACGTCTGGTTAATCCAGGGTGGGGTGCGGAGGGTCTGTATGGACTGTGAGAGTGATGTAGCTGTCAGCAGCACCCTGGACAGCACCGCAGTGCCTCACTGATTAAAGGTGGAATTGGCGATTGTACAGTACAGTAGGTTAAAGTTGGAGTCAGTGATTGTAAGATAATACACATTTTGTCCTCACGGACTAGCTGTGCTGAATAAATAATCCTTGGTTGTGTAAATGTGAACACAAACAAAGTGGTGCAGACCGCACCACACAACACCATCACAGCCTTGGTGATATGTTTACAATATGGGGTGTCGGGGCGACGGGAGCTTCTGAGGGAGCACCCTATAGGACTCAGATGGGAGAGGTGATTTTGCATCGATCGAGTTCAAATATCAACAATATTTTTTCAGAATGACTGACTCCACCTTTAAGGCTCTTTGTCCCGGGCGCCAGCGGGGGAACATAGCAGAGCCAGGAGCCTGGGCAAGACGTGAGTGTGGGAACACAGCGGGGCTTGGGCATGGCAGGGCTTTGGCCAGATGGGTTCAGCAGATGGTCAAGGAGCCGTAGATGCCCCTGATCTGCCTCAGAAAACAACCCCCCCCCGCCCCCGCCCCGGTCAAGCCACGCCCAGACAGACACCACAGTAGCAGGGTGAACAGGAAAGAAGACAGACAAAGAGGATGTGCAATGTTACATCACACTGCGATGCCATTTATTTTGCCGCAGCACTGCATGTGGGGTTTGTTCGGGACACCCTCAAGGGACTGAACACTGGTATAGTGTTTTTCCCATAAAAATATACAGATCTTATTAATTAAGGAATAAATCTGTGAAATAACGGTGTTTCTCTGCAACTTTTTTAATGAGAATTTCTTTAAATGTATTGTTTTTGTACTTTATTAGGGGTTTTGTCTTTGTTCTTAACATTTGTGTTTGGCAGCTGCTGCTGCCAGTGATTTGAGCGTTTGGCTGTATGTGGCCCGTACTCCTGCCATGGCACAAGGGCCAAAGATTTTATGAAATGCTACCCCAACAAACAATAGGGGTCACAGCTAAACTATAAACAATTGGCTCCTACATGAACTAGCTAGTACTGTACATGACCTTGTGAATGAGTGGATACGTACCGCCCTTCGTTAATGAGCTCAATAAAGGCCAGGCCAGCATTCTTCTGTATGGAGTTCTGCCACTCCTGAAACAAACACAAGGCTTGGTTGGACATTGAAAATACAGTGGCATTAAAGTGTCCAGTGTACAAACAGTATAGAAGCATAAATAAAATAAATAAACTAACATTCCAACAAGCAATATAATATGTTGGTTATAAAAAATCTTTTTGTTAAGGCTAATTTTGTCTATAAAAACCATGAGGAGGCAATAAAGTATGAATAACTAATAAAAAACAACAGCTCTTTTAACGTGCAGCAAATTGCAAAAAGATCCTGAAAGCAAAACAAACAAGACTATACAGAGAGAGAAAAAATAGACATTACTTTACAGAAACACATTAAAAAGTAACATATGCTGCTGTCCAAATCCCCATACTTCAGGGAGGTTTAGAAAACAACTGATAGCTTGTAATTCAAGTAGTTAAAAGAAAGGCATTCGGGTCATTTCTCCTTTCCAGAAAAGAAAAAAACTGCTGGCTATAAAAAGCTCAAACTCCACAGTGAATGTGTGACTACCCTTTGTTCCTCCATGAAAAAGATGTGTAAACACAGGAGAGATGTAATTGTGGGCTGAAACTGTATCCTCTGCCTTAAATACAGCCATTTCCGCTGTCCCTTATAATGACAGATGAGCATGCAGCATCACAGCGCGCCACAAAGCGCCCGGGGAAGGAATCCGAGCCCCAGGCCGGGGTGCCAGCGCTTGCTCCCCTTGCAGAACGCTCTGGAAATGATTAGAAAGCAGTTTGGGAACGCGCCTTTCGCTGTGGGAATTTCAGCCCTGCCGTTCCCTGGCCGCGAAGTGTGAACGGATGGGAGAAACAGGCAAGGGCACAGTTCAAAAGACAAGGAAAAAAGAGAAAAACTCAAAAGGAGAAAAGGTTTTCGCTCCTTCCTGCTTTTGCCGAATGTCAGGAAACATTAATTGCAGACTATTTACATACGTGATATGGAGTCTGAACGGGGCAGAACCTTTATTTAGCCAGGCATGTTAGTAAAGAACATGCTCTTATTTGCAACCACAGCTTGGCAAGAGGGGATGTCCCCTTGAGGGGAGGGGAACACAGGGGGAAAAAGGGGTACATACTGTAGACAACATACTGTAGACAAACCTATAAGATACTGTATACAGTATAATATGCACTGCACATGTACGGAATGTTCCGGTAAGGTGCCGCGTAGAGTACCAGAATAATTGACACTGACACCGGTTTTGTTGTATTGTTATACACAGCCGCCATGGCGTACTGTACAGTACTGTACTGGTTCATGCTAGCATACGCAATCTGACCCTGCCGCCCTTCAAGTCGGAAAAAACGAACGCCGCTGACACACCATAGAGCATCTGGTCTCCAAATGTTCCCTGTGACCCTCCATCCCTGCTACAGTATCCCCTTTACAGTACGCTGTTCCTGATTTGGACAGGGGATCGTGCCTTCTGAAGGGGTCTGCTCGCTCCGAGCTCACGTGACAAAAATAAATATGGAAATCAAAGCAGATGTGAGAGGTTAGGAGCCATCAGCCGGCTGTCTGCGGTGGTTGTCGGTCCAACTCCTCAGAAGTACTCTCGGGCTGAGGTGGTCCTGGGAGTGTAGGAGTGTAGGAAAGCCCTACTGTTGACGGTCTTGAGTGGATTATTACGCCATGTAATGGACCTCTAAAAGAAAACAGAGTGCCCCTCCCTTTGGTTTAGGTTAGGAGTTTATAAATTAACGGGTTAGGACCCTCTCCACACTCCCTAAACGCTTTTGCCGGGTCAAGTTCAGTTGTGTTTATGTCTAATTTATATTTAAAGCAATAATCCTCAGAAGTTTTTGTGCCTTACTAGTGTAACGGTGGCCAGCAGGTTGCTGTGCGGTGTGAAACTCACTCTCTGACGCCTCATAGGACGCTCTGGCGATGCAAGCTAGGGCCCATTGGGTTTTAGCTCGCCTTGTAGGAGCGTCTGCTCTCTAAGCGGTGAGACCCGGGTTCGCGTCCCGGTCGGAGCGACCGCGGTTACACTAGCATGATCTATTCAACATTCAAAAGGTTGCTATCCTAAATGTCCGCTCTCCATTCGTCTCATAAACCAGCAGTGAGTGTAAAATTAGAACCACAACTACCCACAGACCCCAATCCCATTGGACAACAGCACTCAAACCTCAGTCACATCACTTGTAGGTGTCTGGGACGAACGTTTTCTCTCTAGTGGCCCGCTAGAGAAAGTGGGTACACAATGTTAGTGTGCATGCGTGTTATTTATATTATTGTCCTAGCCAGACAACATTTCACATGACACATTATTTTTTTTATATGATTAGCATGTGCTTACACATGCTAATGTTTACATGCTAATGTGTACATGGTAATGTGTAAGCACAAGCTAACTAATGTTGAGCTACAGTACCGCAACAACCTCTTTTTGGGTTTCATAACGACTCATAATATGTGAAAATCTGGTTTAGGGTCTTAGATAAAGAGAGGCGTGAAACAGACTGCGAGATATGATTGACATTTACTAGTGAAAACTTTCATCTGGGGTTATACTGTAGCAAAATTCCTTACAAATAAAAGAAAATACAGCCACCTTGTTGCCATAATACAAATAGTAGAGAAGTGTGTAAGGAATGCAGTGCAGCTTCTAGCCTTAAACAACCTCTCTCCTCCCACTTTCATCTCTCCTGAAATTCAGCAGGGCACCGAGTATTTGTGGTGCGTCAATCCGACCTGTCAGTGCACCAGAGCTTTTTCAGGGGGCTTTTATCTGCTCCGCACTCCACATCTGGAGGTCCTCCATCACTAAAGCTCCATGGCTCCAATCTGGATAACCCCCCCCCCAACCACCCCTAACCCCCACCCACCGCAATGTTTAAGTTGTTACAAGCAAAAGAGCTGCGCGACCTTTTCATTCAGCTGCCCACAGCTGAGCAGAGTCTACCGCCGTGTCTGCAGCTGTGCTGGTCAGCCGGGCTGCAGCGCGCGGTGATGAATATGCATAAATAAGGGCAGGACAGATCATTAACACTAATTTATTCAGAAAAACTGACAGGTCGAAACACACACACACACACACACACACACACAAGATGAAGCGGTGGGGGTCAACAGTGGAGTCCCCCCCCCCCCGCGGCGCTGTCTCATAACGTTTACGTCGAGACGCGTCGGGGATGTGCATAAACGTGTGGCACTTATGCAGGCTGATCTCCGCGCGCGCACACACACACACACACGTCATTCCGGAGAGGAGGAAGTTCACGGCTGACTTTGGCGTGAGGAGTCAGTTGGACTGACAAAGACTGACCAAAACGGACTGACTGATTTTTGTTTTGGCCGCGAGATGCATTGAAGTCAACTATGGGTTTGTTTTGTTGCTTATTTTCCACGCTAGCGTGAGACAAGATAGAAGCACGTGGCACGAGGCCAAACGCATGGGAGTTGGCAACCTTCATTAATCATTTCCGTCATGAATGCATTGCAACCTGAAATAAGCCTTCAAAAAGAATAGGACTAGCCTTCTGCGCATATCATTAAAGTGACATTCCCATCCCATATCTAAGTGCTCCACCTCCTCCTCCTCCACTCATAAGCTCACTCCTTTCTCTACTCTCCTCCCCATGTGAACTCAAACAGTGAACTTGGGAGGGATATCCTTTTCTCACCCAATCAGAATGTTTAAATTCAGTGACAGTGGAAGCCGAAACGTACAAAGTACACTGAGGTCGCCATCTTGGCAGAAACGTAAGCTAGCCACTGATTGGCTGGTTGTTTTCTAACAACAAGGGTGACAAAAGCTTTTACATTGAGGCGTTTCAGACTGATACTCGCTGCGAAATGAAATTGATTCAATTTATTCACTCTGATCTCGCGAGGCTATGAGGACACTTTGTCCTCATCATCATAACGGTGGATGTTTTTGGTACTGCAGCCAGCATACAGGCAAATAGATCATCGCAACTCTCCAACAGCATGGCTTAACCCTCCTGCTGTTCTTGGGTTTCAAACGCACTACCTTGTTGAGCCAGCAGATGGCGCCAACCGCATCATATGCCCGTGTTGTGGTTGGGCCTTCTGCTTGCACAAAAAGGTAGCGGGCTGGGTCATTCTGACCCGTAGGACCGCGGGAGGGTTAAAGACGTTAAGGCTGTGGGTGGGTCCAATGTCCAACTCTCCCTGTTTGATCAATATCTCAGCCTGGGTTACATCCCCAGAGCCCCTAATGGCAGGAACCTCTGGAGCCACCGTAATGCTATCTGTGTCAAGAGAAGACCTCAGACCTCAGAACAGCAGACTGGACACAATCTCCAACACTAAATCCTTGAGCTGGAACAGAACGACTTCCCATAAGACACGCAGCATTGGGCTTCAACAGGAGCAGCGCAAAAGGACAAATAAAGGCATCCCCTCCGTCAAGAAGCTTCAAATGAAAACGGCGGTAAAAGCCCAGCTCCCTGCCTCTAGCTCCATTCTGTCGCCCTTCTGTATAACAAAGATTTGAACTTGTGAGCTTCCAAGTGCACTGCTGACCAAGACTTGGGGATCATGGATTCGGAAGATCGCACAGAGAGTGTCAGTCTGGCCCCGTGCACACTCTGGATCCACAAAGAGGCTCCCAGTAATAGCTTCCTTATGGGGCCCCTGACTCAAGAGTGATGGGCTGACAGAAGGTATGTTAAATATCTCTTGTTGTAACTGCTACATCGGGGCTTTGACCTCCTCTAAAACAAGGGCTTAACAAGAGATTTGGGGGGGGGGTGGGGGGTCAGCTCGGGGGCAATCAGTCACCGGCAGCTTTGCCTGAGCGAGATGGGGCTGATTCTGGGAAGGAGGGTTTGGGATTAAAGTTGGAGTTGTTTGTAAAGAATGATGCGGGATTGTAGGCACAAGTTTTGAAGAGTTGAAGGACGATTACAGTGGATGATGCTGGATATTACAGATCTGAATATTTATGAACCTTTGATTATTGTTCAAGGTAGCTGAAACATAATTCATGCATAAATGATATTCTATACATCATGAATATTTCAGTATAGATAATATATTTTAAGTACAGTGTCTTTTAATTTACTGTAGATGCATGTGCATAATAATACATTAATAATAATGTGGGAACTTTTTATAATTGTATTTATTTATATTTTTATTTAATTCTATACAAGCTTTTTTTCAATACAGTCACTTGTCGATGTTGTAAAATATTAAATTCTCCTCAGAACACTTAAATCCATCTATCTTTCTATACCATATAGAGGATTCACGCTGAATTAGGAAAGGAATAAAACTGTATATTTCCTTTATAGAAAAGGGTGTCCTTTTAAGAGATGTGCAATGAGTGACACTGCCCACTTTCCCCGTGTCCAATTTGCCAGCTCTTGCACGACTGTCATACCATAGAAAGCAAAGACTTCCTCCTCATTAGAGGGCTGCACTTACTGTTGAGAGGAAAACGTGTTAAGAGACCAGTGTGAAAGAGGACGCAAGTGTCTGTGGAGGAGGAGGAAGTGAGAGGAAATGGGAGCTGGGGTGCTGTGAGCAAAATTGCACCCTACCTGTCATTTAGTGTGCTTTATAGGGTGTGGTGCAATCTGTGTTGGAGCATTGTCCCAATTCTCACTGGACAACATGGTTCCCTTATTTCCCTGCAAAGTCCCATGAACCATTGCGGATTAGCTCAGCGATACCTAACATTAACAGAAGCTCTAAGGGTGCTTCCTGGCTCATTTGGAGGGTTCCTATCCTGACATCTTGCTTGACACTATGTGAACATCTTACTTTGTGAACAGGAAATGAACCCCGGGAGAAGCGCAACATTTGGTTAGATTCAGCCCCTGTTCCAGAACAAAACACAAACTGTACTGTAGGTGTAAAGTGCACTAAGACATCTGTGGTGCCAGTGTTGTTGCCGTAGCATATTGCATAGGCATGGTCTAGTCTTGGTGCATGAAAAACGTTCTTAGGACAGAGTGCAATATACTAAACTATGTATAGTGCAGTGAAGCTGGCTCCTGTTGTACATACTGTAGAATGAAGTATTAACTAGATGCAGCCATTCCGACCTACCTCAAAATCTCAGGTGTTTGTTACCCACATCACATAATAGTAGGAATATAGAGGCAAGACAGTGTGTTCTCTGGACGCATTTATTTGCAGGATAAAAACACAGCTGTCTGACAGCACCACAGTGAACACAGGCAGGGGGCCTGTGTTCCATCAAAATTAATGGACAGTAAATAATATACAGTATACTAAAATCTCAGCACTTTTCAAATGATTGGTGGCCCACTTGCAATGCCCTCATCGGTTGGCACTGGCTGATGTAGTGAATGAGTGAGAAGCCTACAGTGTTTGTGGATGCAGACGGGAAGGGCGGGTGGCTCACCTGAGAGCACAGCAACATGACGAGCTCCACCACGGAGGTGCTGGACTTCATGCACACCAGGCCTGTGGGCAGGACAGCAGACATGAGCCCTCCCGCTGTGCTATGGGTCAGAATGACCCAGGGCGCTAACGTTGTCGGAGGGCGTCAACCACAACACGGACATAGGACGGACGAGCCGCGGTTGGCGCCCAGACAGGACAGCAGACAGTAAAAGATGGAGTTGGCGATGATATTTGAATTCCATCAAAACAAAAACATCTCTCCTTGCCACAGGGTGCTCCCCTCAGAAGCACCCCCCCCCACTCACCACTGGATTTGCACTGCCATGGCTGGGATAGTTTTGTGTGGTGCGGTCTGCACCACTTTGTTTGTTTTCCCACTTACAGAGCGCGCACACAAACGAGCAGTTAGCGGACTATGAGCACATACAGTATTCACAGGATTTGACCACAAGTGTATTAGCTTTTCAATTGCTGACTCCACTTTTCATTATTTATACTTTCTTCATAAAGGTTAGCATACAAACTAGGTTATTAAATGTGTTCTATATATTTTAAACATGACTGCAGCAGCAAACAACTATTTTTTATGTAAAGATATAGTGGAATAATGGCACACTCCCTGTGCGTTCTATTCCCAGCTCCTCTGTTTTGTGGTTATATATACAGTCTAGCCACATCTGCGTGCTTGTGTGTGTGTGTGTGTGTGTGTGTGTGTGTGTGTGTGTGTGTGTGTGTGCGTGCGTGAGTCCCATGAAGAATTTGAGTCGGTCTGAGGTGCCGGTCTGCCCATAGAAGTGACATCTAGTGGCAGAAAATGTGATATAGTCACTTTAAGATGAAGGGTTATGACAATTATTTCATAGACAATTTGCCTAAAAGAATTAAAGGTAGGGTTAGTCATTGTCGAGATCGCTTTCTTACTGCGACCTCAAATCAAAACAAATACATCCCTTCCAGCCAGGGCTGTGTAGAAGTACCACAGGGCTGTGTAGAAGTACCACATTTATTTTTCAGAACACAGAGAACAGTAAGATAGACTGCAAGGAGATATTTGGTGACTATACCTTTAAGCCAAAAAATAGTTAGTTCAGTAGTTTATGGAAGTATAGCTTATAAGGCCTGAGATTTGTGATGCTCATTAGGCCTTTTCAGTAATTGGCCAACAGATTCATTTAACATATATATAATTTAACATTTAGACAGATACAAGTGCAAAGTACACATACACACACAGACACACACACAGACATGCTGACAGTGGTTTAATGAAACATGTAGCACTGCAGGTGCGAAAATATGATTTGCCGAAAACAATAGCAGCTATGTGAGAATCATTAACAATGCAAAGACACTCACACCTTGCCTCATTAAGGGCTGGCTGTGCCCATGGCAACGGAGCAGATGGTTTCACATGATGGCAAGTCAGGACAGAGAAAATGTAATATAATATTTAAGTTAAGAAATATAGATAGCTATATACCATGAGAACACTAGTAAAGCTGGTGGTGGCTATTAACATATTGATTACTACTGTAGCAATTGTAATTATGATAATTAGGATATTGCTTGAATTGTCATATATAAAACAGTGTGAATTTTGAGACTCTGAATTACTGTCAGTTAAATTAATTATGGAGTAATGTTTCCTGACCTCCAACTTCACTGTGACGCCATGACAGCATTCTCAAGATGTAATTTATTATTTTTAAGTAGATTCAACACAAAGTGGATCATGTTGGGAGTGCTGTCTAGAGAGACAAGGCAGGTCTGTTTTAACTGTCTACATCATCCATCTGGCTTCTTCTCAAGAGGGGGGTGGCTCTGTCTGTGTGTGTGTGTGTGTGTAAGTACTACGGTACCATGGGCATTGCTTGTACAGAACGGCCCTGACCTCTGACCTCTGGCTGCAGCCGTGACAACGCCAGGCCGTAAGCCAATCAGGTGGCTGGCTGACCCCAGCCTTGCGCCGGTAGACAAACTAAATGCACTCACTGTATAACCACACTGGTACACGGGGCCGGGTTAATGCACACTGGGTGAACATGGGGCCAATGTGATGGCAGGGCAGGGGGGGTAGGTGTTAGGGTCCCCTGGTGGCACAACAGGGACTGTGTTCATGCTATATGGCTGCAGTCACCTACTACTATTACTACTACTGTTACTACTACTGCTACTATTACTACTACTGTTACTACTACTACTATGACTACTACTACTACTAATAATAGTTATAATAATGGTAATAATAATAATAATAATAGTTATAATAATAATAATAATAGTTATAATAATAGTTATAATAATAATAATAATAACAATAATAATAATAGTTATAATAATAATAATAATAGTTATAATAATAGTTATAATAATAATAATAATAATAATAACAATAATAATAATAGTTATAATAATAATAAT
>JAODUG010005233.1:0-10116 GCA_027564795.1 Aphredoderus sayanus
TAGCCTATTTATGGGGTGATCACATTAACATTATTACCATCATTACATTTTAGCATAATTGTTTGTAGCGGCAAAATAAGACAATAATAAAAAATAAAATAAAAAATAACCCTAACCCTATAATAATAATATGAAGGCAAAAACAATTTACCCAATTAAATGTTGTCAAAACACACGATTTCTAAACACCGATGAGAAGTTGGGGCTAAATCTACTGTCACTTCACAGTCAGACAGGCAAACAGATATGAAATCAGATTAGAACAGAGAATCTATAAAATGATGTTGTTCGGCTAAACAAATGTACCTGCACAAATACATTAAATAAAACCGAGGCAGGAGCAAGTAGAGAATATTTTATTTTAAGTTTGCCGTTGTTGCAGCAGATTTAAAGAAAATGCAGATACAATCATAGAATGACCCACATAATTGAAGCCACCCCATCAAATGTCACTGTGGTCTACAATCATGTTTATTTAACAGGTGTATTAAGTTATTTGTTTTTACGTAGCTGTTGTTGTTTTTGAATTTCTGTAGCCTATTAAGCTGCCTTCCAAATGAGAACCAGGCTGAAACAAAATTTAAATAAATGAAACCAAATTAACTTTTATTGGGCCCAAACAACACACAACACAGACAGGTAAATAATATGACTAAAATAAACATTACATATCGGCTATTGGGAGGGCAATGAACTAAGGTGGAAATCAGAGCTGAAGAACATCACAACCTATCTTTCACCACTAACTATGAAATCTTGAGTTGGGATAGGAGTATGCTTAAGCTAATAAAGCAATCCATATGTGTTATGGTATTTATTGTACTTTAAACAGATAAATAATGCGTAGGAATCACAGAGACTGGAACTGACATATAATAGGTTTAAAAAGTAGTAAAGCAAAAAATGGTTTTGACCTATTCTTCTTTCTAATAGTAACCCCGAATAATACATGCCATGTGTAGGCCTACATCATCCTACACCATCAGAACAACATGTACACATTTGTTTTGAATTATGTTGGGGAATTACCTCCCCCTGTTGGCAAGACAAATGAGGTACGGAGGTCGTTCAACTATTTACCCAGAACTAATACAGACACACTTGCTACAATCATTCCTCTTCATTGTAAAATATTTATTACCGTAAGCACAGCTATTCATACTAAACAATATAGGCCTACATAATTATATATTTGCAGTACATTTTTGCTTTGTAACACAGACGGACTAAGAGAGCCGTTTCGGCTTTACAAGGTGTGCACAACGTCGTAATCGCCCCCTCTCCAGTTCTCCAGATGGCACAATCCAGTGTGACGCACACAAAGAGGATGCTGGGAAGGTCTGTTAGGAACTCGGTGGGATGTGACGTTAATATATAGAGTTCTATGGATGTGACGCTGTGGAAGGAAATAAAGACAGTTCTCTTGTCGAGAGCGATACATCAGTAAAGCAGCACAGTCAGCAACATACATTTATATCTAGTTCAATATATACTTAAATACACATTTCGAAGTTTAATAATCAGCAAGTAAAGGATGTCTATATTATATCTTAACCATAACAGTGACCATGTTCTTTACCATGTCTACAGTAGGCTACACACATGCCATTACCTAAAGTGTGGATCTTAACTGTGCGTGTGTGTGTGCGTGCGCGCGCGTGTGTCGTCGGTGCGTGTGATCAGTCACGTACTCGGACGTTGTCGTCGCGGCGATGGTCTTCCCGTACCACCAGCCCTCGGACAGGGTGCGTGCATACGCATGGAAGGTCTCCAGGAGGTCCCTGCAGCCCTGCTCCCGCTTCTCTCTGACGCAGACATAACGCGCGGCCTTGTTAACCCTTGTGATGTCCTCCGGGTTAAACTGACCCACCGCACTACCTCTTTGTGGCAGATAGAGGGCGCCAATCCTAATTCTACAGCTTACACAGACATATGATGTGCACTGCTGGCACAACAAGGTGTGAGTTTGAAACCCGAGGACAACAAGAGGGTTAAAAGGCACGGAAAAACAAATGAATACATAAAGAATAAATAATATATACACACAGCACTGACAGTAAAGAGAACCACACAATCAGGTGGCACCACATGCTGGCACAACAAGGTAGTGTGTTTGAAACCCGAGGACAACAGGAATGTTAAGAGGCAGCTTTAGTTGATAACTACAGTCACCCTCAGTCACATGACCACATGGAAACAACACCCCTTTAACCTGTCCTGCTCCCCGAGCAAGGAAAAACTACCTCAAAACCATCTGTGGGTAAAAACAAGAGGAAAGAAAGCTTGGCAAGGGACCACAGAGGGAGGAATCCACCCTTCCAGGACGGTTAGGATGCAATAGGTGTTGCTAGAGCAACAACAACAATGAGCAGTTACCTATGGAATGAAAGGCATCACACTGTAGTGACTAACTGACACATTGTGTGCATTGACTAGCTTCAGTGTAATATTGACAGATGCCACAGGATGTGTTGTAGCTTCAGCTCACCTCTCTAACCCTGCACGTTCCCTGGTGTCTTACGACCCCCTGCAGGACACACCGTGCCCTGCAGGGGTCACACGGGGTCAAGTGTCTCACTGCCCGCCCCCATCGCCACCACCAGCGGTGACCGAGGCAACCACTACTGCTATGTGCTTCTGCAAGAGTGTGCACGTACTGTAACTTGACCCAGCAATGCAGAGCCTGCCCAGGCCTGTGTTGGGGCTGTGCACATCACAGCCTATTTCCATGTGTGTGTTTGTGTGCGAGCATGTGCATGTATGTGTGTGTGTGTGTGTGTGTGTGTCACATCACAGCCTATTTCCACGTGTATGTGTGTGTGTGTCTCACATCACAGCCTATTTCCATGTGCATGTATGTGTGTGTGTGTGTGTGTGTGTGTGTGTGTCAGATCACAGCCTATTTCCACGTGTATGTGTGTGTGTGTGTCACATCACAGCCTATTTCCACGTGTGTGTGTGTGTGTGTGTGTGTGTGTGCGTGCATGTGCATGTATGTGTATGTGTGTCAATGTAGACATGCTGTATACGTCCTGTCTTATAGAACAGTTATAAATGGCATGTCTGCTGTAATGGGGATTCTCTGACATTCATTAAAGGGCAGGTAAATATGTACCACTAGTTCACTACAGAGAAGACATACCGGTCTGAAGGCTAAGGAAACTCCGCCTGCAGGGAATCTATCTTATTTTACATGAACATATCATCTACACATATCTTTTCTTATTCCTTTTTTTGTTTTGATTTCACTGTGATATACTGTAAAGCAGTATTATTATATGAAAGGTGCTATACAAATAAAGTTTATTATTGTATTATTTTATTTCACCTTATGGCATTTTACACCTGCTTTTAATATTGTTTGATTTGTTTGAAAGAAAATGGTTTGATATCATATCTACAGGTGTATGGAACCCATAACCATTTGCTACTGAGAGACTGTTTAATATGGAACTCCAGAGGCTTTATTCTGGTTGACTCTGATTGGCTTCCATGTTGTACATTGACAAGCTGCAGAACGCTGTAAAATGTAACAGCATTCTTTCCAAGAGTGTCGAGATAGCAAAGCAAGGGCAAACATGCAAGCGCGCGCACGCACACACACACACACACACACACACACACACACACACCATGTCATTAATGTGACACCACCGGTCTCTGGAGAGTTTTTGATACACACCTCAGTTGAAACACACTAAACCTTAAGTACACAAGTAACTGTTGTGTGAACTTGTGTCCACGACAACCGGCTAGGTGGTGGGGGATGGGGGGGGGGGGTCAGGCGGCTTGAGAGGGAACTCACCACGCATCCACATGGCAGGGAGCTGGCACCCCCTCCACACACGTACAGCTCTGCTACTGAGATAGAAGGGAGAGAGAGGGGAGAGGGGAGAGGGGGAGAGAGAAGGGTGAGAGAGAGGGAGAGAGAGAGAAGGAGAGGGGAGGAGGACAGAGAGGGAGAGGGGGAGAGGGAGAGGGAGAGAGAGAGAGCCAGGAGGTAACATTAAGCGCTATTGAACACTATGCTATATTTGCAGGACATATAGTTTTTAGCATAGCTCTTAACATGCATATAGTGCATAGCTCTTAACATGTATATTACCTATAGTAGTGGTAATAAACAACTTAACTCTAGTTAACACTACATTTAAATTAGATAGCAGACCACTTGAACCTGGCTATTTTAAGCAGCAAAACAAATGCAAAAGAAGTTGCTCTATTGGCTTTCTTAAACGATAGCCCCCTTTCTCAAACTCTCAAAGGTACAACCACTCTCTCTCTCTCTCTCTCTCTCTCTCTCTCTCTATCTATCTATCTATTTTTCTCTCCCTCTCACTCTCTGTCGCTCTAATCCTGGCATTTAAAGCTTACTTTTGTCTGTGGGCCTTTCTGATGAATATGCAGATACCCGCATGCATCACAATGCATTTCCCTGCAGGAGATCTGCAGGACTAGTTTTGTTTTTGTTTTGTTGGCTTAAGAAGATGGAGCGCTCTGTTCACAGATGAAAGGCAACATTGATAGTCATTAAGAAGATTAAAAATGAATGGAGAAAGATGTTTATAAATGGAAAACATCAGTGTTGCCAAGATTTACCTAGAGGCAAAAGCTGTAACGTAGATTTTTACCATTCCACCTTTCCAAAATATAAACATTACTTTTCACATTCCTTTTCACTCTTTCATTGAACTTTTTTCTACAGACTGATTTACAGTAGGTGACGCTGAAAAAACTAAACTTATGTTTATGCAGAAGATTCTTATTAAGGGAAGTGCGGTATTTCATTCACAAGAACACAAGTTATACAATATAAGGATGTCAAAGTTTATCCAATCTTGTCAAGTAATGTTTTTCTCAAGCGTGAAAACTGTCCCAAAAGTAGATATTTTACATTCGACAGCCACTGATTTTAAATAGGCTACTTGTAAAAGTAGCAACCTGTAAAATGTTATCTTTCATTCTATTACTTGATAATAGCTGATGTGCTATATTGTTATGGGTTCTTAGTTAATTTAAGGAAGCAGCAACATACAGTATCTAGTTCTAGTGATATCCGTGGTCATTATAAGAAAATTACATTCTAGCATTATAATATTCTTATATTAGAATATTATAATTTTCTTGTACTGTAGAATACCTACTTAGTTTTACTGCCGTGTGGCCTTGCATTACACTAAATATACCGCTAGAGAGCACTACTATCTCATGTCGCATGTAATAGAGGTGAGGTTTCTTTAAATCGTTTCACAAAATTAAGATTAAGGTGCCGCGATATGTGCAAATTAAGAAAAAGTATTAATAACATATTTTATTAACAGTACGTAGCATTGTGATTCCTGGCCATTTGTCATCCACTGGTTTCCGAATCAAACCGGAGGCATGCAGAAGGACAACACAGTAGCCCAATGTAGGCCTACATGTTTTGTCAGTGCAGACGCTCCTTGAAGCGGTCCAGGCCAACCCAATTGTGGCAGCCTATATAATGTATTGTGTGTGTGGAGCATGCTAGGATGTTCCACGACGCGGTATAATTTACCGAGTTTCGAGCAGGCATGTGATTATACGTATGTGTCCTCGGTTATTAATTGTCCATTCATATATTACATATTACATTGTGGAATACTTTGCAGGAGCCGGTTAACGGAGGTCACGGAACGCGCGCGTCTCATCCTGTGGCAGGGAGAGGGAGGACGGTGTTGTGCGAAAATTGCTCTCCCCGGCCAGATGAGTCATAGGTCTTCATAGCCACTGAGAACTGCTTCTGCAAAATGCGCTTTTCGTCTCGTAAATCGTACAGCGGACAAAAACAACGGCCTCTTTATTGAAACTAGACACGAATGCATATTAGACTATAGTAACTGGTGCGACTCGTTATACACACGCTGATGGGGTTAATGCCTGTCAACAGTGAGGGCTAGGGAAACCATTTCGGGACAACACCAGAGCGGGAGACAGCCAAGACCAGTCGCCTTCAAAAATGGCGTCTTCGGCAGAAAATTAGTAAAAAAAAATATTTAAAACGAGGCCTTCTTTCTTTACACCAATATCTACGGGTTTTTTGTTACTATGCACGGACGTTGCATTCTCCTGACGTCGACCAGTTCCACGCCGGCGCCCAGAGCAGCAGCAAGCCGACGGGAAACGCGCTGAAAGCGGATTTATGTTGATGCGTCGACCCAGGCTCCTAGCATCCTCCGTTAGCCTCCGCCGCTAGCAGGCGGCAGGCCGAGCCCCACCAGATCAATATTATAGCACTGCGCGTAATTTGTAAAGACGAATTTTGTGTAACTTCTGGAAGTGGCGAACTATATTTATTTTCTGCGTTGCTTAACGACGTACTGTGGCAGACTTGGGCTTATAGAAAGGAGGGGAGGAGGAGGAGGAGAGAGAGAGAGAGAGAGAGAAGGACGGGTTGGATCAAATGTTGGTCCGCGGTCCGTCCATGAGCCGGAGCCCCGGCAACAGCGCGAACCAGCCCGGCTCACATCTGCACGACACCGCGGCACATCTGCACGCCAGGGAATTATAGATGGGGAGACGGTAGGACAGAAGGACAGAGTGAATCTGGCGGTGGTTGGCGTGTAGTTCACCCCCAGACCCCCCTCTTTCTTTTTTTTCATCCAGCGTTCTCCTCCCCTCCATTTCTCTTTCAATATGCCGTCTTCCTCTCCGGAGGACTGGCGCATGAAACCGGGAAAAATAGCCTAAAACAGGGGGAAGGCAGATTTTGTTTATATTCACGACTCGTCTCGATTGCCCAGTCCTCGTTCGTGTTTGTCCACACACATTGCACACTTCACATAAATGGATAGAAATTACCCCGGGACCGGATTCGGTGATTTGGGCGCTGGATCAGGATGGAGTTATGAGAGATCGGCCAAAGCAAGGTAAGGCTGAAGCCGACATGCTTGCATCTGTAATGCTGTGATATGTAGCACATATATATGTATATATTATATATTGTAACCGTTTGATGGGCAGGGGTTTACATAGTGCTATTTTGGTGCGTTGATTTGGTGTGCATTGTATTTGCATAGTAACTGTTTTGCCAACGGCAGTGGGCGGGGTGGATATAAAATCAGGGGAAATAGATTGAGGCGAGTGTGATTGACAGATTTTATGGGGCTTTTAGGTAGACATAGGGGGTGAGGGGGATTGGGGGTGGAGAAGGGGTTTTTGGGCACATGTCTGAACCATCTATGGGAATTATTATTGTAAGCAAAGGGCCTCGCCACAGAAACGGTAGACTCGTCGAGATATGCGATTCGTAAAAACTGCAGACGCAGCAAATCGTCCTATGACATATTATCAACAAAGCATTGACTTCAGAGCGATATTAACAGAGCAGGGATGCGTTACAGGGTTTACTGCAGGAGAAACTGTACAGTTTGCACGGCGAGATTTTGATTGCACCCCCCACTACCCCCCTCCCACCACAACACGCACATTTCTTATTTTTTCCCAGTGGCGTTTGGGCTCGAGATGTTCGGCTCAATTTGCATCATTAAATTGTGACGTGTTCACACCGTGGAGTCCAAATCCGAATGAATACGTGAAATAGCAGTTTCACTGACGTCCAGCCGGATTATTGACGAGACTGTTAGGCATCCTCCAGCCGCTAGCCTAGCCTGTAGGCTAGCACTGCTTTTCACGCAGGCCCCGGCAGTGTGCTTCACCACTAGCTTAGTGGTGAATACATTACCATAAGTAACCTCGCCATGGCTTACTGTGAACGTTTACGAAGTGACGATGACCCCCCAGTCAATGAATATAAGCAAATGTATACAGTATGTGATGATTGCGTGTTTGCGAAACATCCAGGCAAACTCGTCCCAGACAGCTGTTAGCCGTATCGTTAGTCAAAGGCGTGCAAACGTGCCATATTTGGTTGGTTGTACAAAAAGGGAGGGATAGGATAACGTTTTCTAGTATAGCCAGTGGTATGTGCATCGGTCACACTTGATCGACGAGTACCTAAAACGCTGGTCTCGCAGTTTGGGCCTAGTCCGCACAATATTCTGCATGCATTTATGCATGGCGCTTATGCTAGTAGCATTCTGCTAGCTTGTCCTCTGCACAACTGAACACTACAGCACCTATTTATTTGTATATAGTTTTTTTTCCTATAGGTCCCTTCTCTGCTAAACATACATGGGCGTACAGTTTCATTGTCAAGTTTGAATGCTGAATTAACTAGTTTGTAATAAATGGTACGTTCAACTTTTTTTGTGTGTATGAGCTTATTATTAAATGCGTAACAAAATCATTTATGACTATGACTGGATGATACAAATGGCCATGCAGTCAACGTGTACTACTGTTTTATTACAACACATTAAGTTAATAGATGTATCTCTAGTGTATTTTGGGCAGTAGCAAGGCAATTCTGCCTAAGATAATATCAAACGTGTACGTTTTGTTTTAATTTCATGCCTGATACTGGGGTTTTTCTCTGGGAGCCTTCTCTTTACAAGGCGAATGTCACCATGGTAACCGCACTATGAGGTTCAATTAATATCTCAGTCTCTCTCTCTCTTGCTCTCTCTCTCTATCTAGTTCATCATTATAACTGGTGAGCCAGTGGTGACAAATTAGACTTGGAAGCTTGGAAAAGAGCCCCTAGTGTTTAACAGGCGATCTTGTGGGGAGGGCAGGGGGAGGATGTATATGTTTAAATGAACTGTGAAATGAATAGAGAAACAGCCCTTCATATATCTCCCCCCTTTCCAGCCTTGTGTATGGGAGCTCCAGGTCAACCCACCCTGACTCAGAGCTCCTCCACCGACAAGCCTACGCCACCCCACATCCTCTGCAGGGCTATGCCACCAATCACCATGCGGGGAGCTCTGGACAAGGCGGAGCTTGGGGAGCAGCTGGAAGGAGTTTGGGTGAGAGAGATGTCACTCAGCCTTTCTGCGTGTCACAGCAGCAGTGTGGGGGGCCTGGCCGGGGCTCCCATGGTGACTGACTTGTGAGAAATGGCAGTAACCTTAAAGTGCTGCTATGTGACTTTCTGCCACTAGATGTCCCACTAGAGCACCATCATATCAGACCAAAATAAATGTCATTCTCTGCTCAGGGCAGAATTACTAAATTGTATCTTTACATAGAAAATAGTTGTTTGTGTCGCTATACTAATGTTTAAATATAGAGCATATATGAATAGTTTCATATTAGAGAAAGCCTTGAGGTCACATTTACATTTACATTTACAGGAACATATAAAATGAAATGTAAACTAAGATGGTTTTGTCCGAAGCAGCGTAACCCTCCTGTTGTCCTCGGGTTTCAAACTCACACCTTGTTGTGGCAGCAGTGCACATCATATGTCTGTGTAAACTGTAGAATTAGGTTTAGCGCCCTCTATCTGCCACAAAGAGGTAGTGATTTGGGTCATTTTGACCCAGAGGACATCATGAGGGATAATTGTTCACTGGCACTCACTGAAATAGGTTGGGGCAATGAACGAGTTATGCTTTATTATATTTAATACAATGTGCATGCTGTTTTACATTGTAGCTTATGGATGTTTATGTATTTAGTTATCTTAGTTTATTATTATTTTATTATCTAAAAAAAAAACCCTAGAAATGTACAGATTTGATCTGGTGTCTTTGTTAATATTGCTGTTATGGCAGAGAAACAATATTTGCAGATACCAATAACATCTGTAAGCATAAAACAACAACTTACTTTTGGTTATCCAGTTTTGGTCACACTGAAAATAAAGTACTTTATTGGTCCTTACTTTAAATAAATAAAAAAGGATTTGCTGTCCCAGCCACAGAAGGGAGCCCCCCCCCACACACACACACACACAGAGACACTATTTTTTAACGGCTGCCTCTCCACCCCCCCACCAGGCTTGTCGGGGCTCTTCGACACGGGGCTCCACCACGCCAGCCCCTCCGGTCCCGATGCCTCCGTCATGAACCTGATATCGGCGCTGGAGTCGCGCGGCCCGCAGCCCCCGCCCTCGGCCTCCTCGCTGCTCTCGCAGTTCCGCACGCCATCGTGGCAGACAGGTGGGGGGGGGGGGGTGACATTTAGCCTGACATTTACCCTACACACAGCCATGATGCACGTGTTACATCACGTAGTATGTAACACGCA
>JAODUG010005234.1:0-10116 GCA_027564795.1 Aphredoderus sayanus
ACATCATATGTGTGTGTAAGCTATAGAATTAGGTTTAGCGCCTTCTATCTGCCACAAAGAGCTAGTGATGTGGGTCAGTTTAACCCGGGTCAATGTGACCCGGGTTAAATATACTTAAGGTGAAACCCACTTGTGGTTGGCCCCGGCATGGGGCCCCGTCCGCCCCGACGACCTGTGGTGCAGCGTGAGGTCCGGGGGCACGCCCGCCAGGCTGGAGCGCGCCCTCGGCGGCAGGGGGTCCGGGCTGAAGCGCACCCTGTTGCACTGGGGCGGGCTCAGCTCGCTGCGGGCCGAGAAGAGCTCGTACTGGGGCTTCACGGAGGCCGGGACCACGTGGAACAGGATGCGGGGCGAGCGCATGGCCAGCCTGAAGATGTTCTGGGCTCTGGGAGAGAGAGGTTGGAGGTATATATATATATATATATATATATATGCATGCCATACAGGAACTATGTAACTTAGACCTCATGACTGCTAATGGAAAAATTGGTAGGTTTACTTACAATGACTGGTGTATGACCTATTCAGCTATTTAAAAATGTACTGTATTTTGTTTTGGCTAAAAGCGTTTGCTACAGTAAATGCTGTCAATTTAGCGCAAATGTTTACAAAATAAACAGAAAGGGGGTGGAGTTAATCTTGTCCAACTGTAGGACTGGAAGTCCACTGAGACCACTGTGATAAAGGGCTATACGAATTAACTCCATTTAAACTTGGCAGAGCGGATGCCGGTTGCTATGGAAGGCCGTGAGGCGCGTTGACGACCATGGCCGTGGCAAATTGCCGAGAAATCCGCAGTAAAGGCGACGTAGGTCACATTAGTCAGAAATGTGCGCTTATAAACATTAAGGCGGGATGGACAAAGGGCGGATAAGGATGGTTAACGATGATGTCATGTCTAAGCCGTGCCTAGTCCACGCCGTATGTTTGAATATGTGAGCACACCGGAGAGATACTAAGACATTATCTATATCTCTACATACAGTGTGTTTTCTTTATCTCCGTGTGGGTTGGAGTGTTCGCCGATTGATGGCTAAACATGAGTTGATAACACAATCACAAGCACTGTGATGAATCATGAAGCAAGAGGAGGGGGGGTGACCTTACAGAAAGCTATGGTCTGTAGCAAGCACACATACTGTACACACACACACACACACACACACACACATGCGCACACACGCACGCACACACACTTAATTTCTTACGTTCATGGGCTGGGTAAAAAGGTGAAATGCACAACAGAGGGCGCACTGCTGGTGTGGGAGCCAAATAAGCCCAGACAAGATCTCGGCAGCACTTCTAGACACAAGAATTGTTTGGTCTAGATTGTCGGCACTACTTAGCATATAGATAGGTTAGGCTGGGCCAGGGAAGGAGCCTGGGCTGGGGGGTGATAAGGGGGGTTGGTGAGGGGGTCCCGCCACAGAGGTCCAACAACCCATGGTCCCCATCGCCAGACTACCAATTACCACACCACACACAACACACTGAACCCCTACAAATGAATTATTGACTATCGCTAAGCTGCTTAGGCCAGATATAGACAGTGTTTTTATTTCTCGTGGCAGACCTGTGCTCGCCATGGCGATGCACACATGCAGGATTAGGCCTCCACCACATTTCTATTCTTACAAATAACAGAAAACACCCAAACATGCACATATATACACAGTGAGGCAACGAGTCTGGGGGGGGCGGGTGTGTTATTGTGCATATTTATGCACATTTATCAACACAACAGCATCAGTCCCACAATCAGTCAGCACATAGGCCTGATTGAATAATAAATTGCTCCATCAATGCGTCATTATATTTGGTTAGATTAGGCGCCTCAAAATATTTACCCATGCATTACCCATGCAAAACAATCCAAAGAGATTAGACTATCACTTTAAATTGTCACTCCGCGTGTCGCACAATCAAGGAGAGAGGAGAAGGAGAGAGGGAAGGAGGAAAGATATGCCTCCCCCCAACCCCCCTGCACACAAACATTTGAACGCAGCTTCACAATTATCACATGCATTAGGATGTTCTTCAGGAGTGCTGTGCGTGTGTGTGTGTGCGTGCATGGATGCACTTGTATGTGCCCGCTTGTGAAATGATACGTTACAGTGGTCTCTTGTGGATTTGGCTTGTAAACCCTTTTCACGGTAGATGAAGCTCGGTAGCAGCTGGAATGTTTGCTAATGACAACACTGTAATTCCAAGAAACACACAGATAAACACCTCGGCTAAACTATTTAGCAGGCTGGTAAGATGATTATAGATGGCGGGCATTTGTTTGTATTAATTTGTATTGCACTAATTGCCAATATGGTCCGAAAAAGCTTAGCACAATTTGTATTTCATATTTTATAAAGTAATACACACAACATCGATGATAGACGGAAAGACAGACAAACAAACCCATACTGTCAATAAAAAGCAATGTGTCCAAACTATGCTTTGATGCTTTGCTATCAATCACCTACAGTCACACTGTACTAGTTGTCAGCGGTGATTTTGAAGGACTGCCCAGTCCAACACAACCCTGGACCGCAGCAGAAGAGGGCGTCAAGCAGACCACCTCTGTATACTGCCTGTAGAGCCTAACACCGAGAAGACACAATCTCCAGTGTTTCTCTGCTCCCAATTGCATCCAGAGAGGCCTAGCCTATAAGTGTGTGTCCCGTTGTTGGTGATCAGACATCAACATTTACCGTACGTACATTTTCTAAGGTCCTGCTCGACAAGTTACATACTGTAATGTGTTGTGGTGCCAAAGCGCTCTAAAATAAAGATCCACTGCAGGAGAACAAAGTTGAATGTGTGTGAAATCTGAACGCCATATGTGCCACTACGCCAAAGACCTGAGCTATACTGTAGGTTTCTTTTTAAAGTCAAGGGCACTTACTGTTCAAAGCGCAGGTGGCGTATGTCTCCGTTATTGATCTTGACGATGGTGTCGTTCTCTTGGAACAGGCCCTCCTGCTCAGCTTTGCCGCCGCGCTCCAGGCGCTTCACAAGCAAGCCCATGGTCCTGGGCACCAAACAGACAACGTATATTATATTATATATGTATAAGTGTATGAGTTGAAATGCTTTGACGTGTGTTTGTGGCCACCGTCTCCTGCATAAGTTTGTCCAGTGAACAGGGGAACAGAGTGAAAAGAGGAGCATAAAGACATTTAAAGTTGAAAACAACACTGAGTAAACTTGGTTCCTTCCCCGCTGCCGCCTTACGTAATCCTACCAATTTAAGAGCGTAACACAGAGTCCCTGCTTCCTGCGGTCTGGACGGACCCGACGTCGCTCACGAAAATGTTAATCAGCCGCAAGACTTCTCAAGGTGTGAGTGACAGACATGGGATGTTTGGAAGGGGGGGGGGGGGAGGCACAGCTTTTGCAAATCCAGACCTTCGGCTGCCTGCTCATCTCACGGCTTCAATGCGCGGCTGCCTTTGCCGGAGCTTAAGACGTGAGCCAGCGGCACTGTAATAAACACCCACTAGACTCCGTCTGCCGTCGTCTCAGCAATCCCCTTATAAAAAGGAAGGCAACCTTTACCTTCAAAACACCCAATATGCCTCCTCTCCCTCCCTTCTTCTAAATAAGTACATCAGAGAGCTCCCCGGAGGCTTTGACTGGGCCCGCGGATAACCACATGCAAAGAGATCTGATGCCCGCTGGCACTGCACGGCAACAAAACCATCCGTCACTAAGTGGCAGCATGCCTGAGGTAAGCAGAAAGATGTCTGGTGTCCTTGTGTAAACTGATGGAAAGTTTTGACACACGTAGTTTCATAATAACGACACACACTTTTGCAAGACTGGCCGCATACTTTGGATATACTGTAACTGCAACCAACTCTTTATAAGCTGTGTCAATGGCAGATTTAAAAGTGTCTTTTTCTTCAGAAAGCAAGGATAGATTAACATGATATATTAATAAGGAACCAAGCAACCAGATCTCTTCCAAAACACAGCTGTAGCAGAACTCGTGCGCACTTCCTGTCTCGGCCTCAGCTGTCGAACCACCCCTGGTGTTGAGTCAGAGCTAATGACAGGTAGTAGTCAAGCAGGCCCTCCATCTATGTGCACAGCCTCAAAACAAAAGTGTCCCACACTGGTTTGACAGCTAGCGTGGATCTCCAGGGGATCTAAGGGAAGATCCCCGAGCCAGAGACCCATAACCTGGGGACTGACTGGCTGAGGCAGCGCTTCTGCAGATCCCTGCATCAGTATTCATGGGAGTGCCGGGCACTGAAAAGGGTGACGCTGTGTCTTTTAGGGATCTCAAGGATGAGATGATTTGGTAAAAGCTCTATCACTCTGATAGCTATAATGCACTCTGTCAATTCCAGCCCATCCTTGCTGATGGAGTTTGCTTAAATGCTTATCGGTTACTCAGGGACGGCAAAGGAGATCTAAATGCCATTCTGAAAACCTCTCTGGCAGAGAATTGAGGCGTCATTAGACATTAGAACGGTGGACTAACTGAGTGTAGACAACATTACTCTGCAGATATTATACATTACGTATAGGCATATCATGTATACAAGTATATTATTATATACGAGGCTGAATAGCTCCTTCTGTGGAAGTGTATAGCGATATATGTCGTAGACCCCATGCACTCAGACTATTAATGACATATTTCTGCAATCAGGATCAATTCATGAACACCAGTTATTATGTCAGCATCCAAACTGGCCTTGCAATAAGATATGATGGTACAAAGAGAACAGTGTAACATGCGTGTGTAACTATGGCGAGACAGACTCTAAGCTAGTTTCCTCCCTGACTCGCTTGTGCCTTGTTGTCTGCGTTAAAGGTATCGTCAGTCATTCTGGGGAAAGCTTGTTGATATCTGACCTCAAGCAAAGCAATAACACCTCTCCCTTCAATGCCATAGGCTGCTGCCTCTCAGAAGCTCCGCCCCCACACACTGGAAGCACATGGCCATGGCTGGGATAGTTTTGTGCGGTGCGGTCTGCACCACCTTGTGTGTGCTCCTATCTACAGAGCCAGGGCTGTGTAGAAAACACCGTTCTTTTCTCAGCGCGCGCACACACACACACACACAACGGCCAGCTAGCGGGGCCGCGAGGAGACATTCACATTCGCTTACAATCGCTGACTCTACCTTTAAGTCAGCACCCACTGACCAAGCACAGTGGCAGCAGACACACCGCAGTGCACTGCAGTGTGTCTGCCGTCTGGGCGTCCTGGCTGTCGACCCCAGTGGCCCCAGTCTAGACGCTAATGACAAGCCTCTCCCCCTAATGCCTCCTGTCGTAGCACACAGCACACAGGAAAAGGGCCGGCCAGCCCATTAGCATCATTCCACTAGCCAGACGCTCAGTCTTATCATGTCTGCAGCTAATTGAAGGCTCTGATAGCTATTAGTGTCTATCGTGGCTGATGGAGATGGAATTTAGTGGCCATATGCAGCACTATATTGCAAGATGTGCAGTCTGACCATGCAGCAAAGGCAACTGACACTATTGCTATGGGCCCAAGGAACCTGTTCATCCCCCGTGCAGGTTTCTAAGCAAGTGGGGTGACATCTTCTGTTTTGGCCGTGGCCCAGCGTAAATCATACATTTGCCCCCTCGTTCACCGTGACAACTGCAGTTAAGGTACCTCGGTGAACGAGGGGGGCGAGTCCGTCAGACGAGGTCAAAAGCTAAACATAGCTCCCCCACACCTCCTTTACGGGGGGGGGGATTAGCACTCCGCGGAAACGACGCGGGGGGGGGTCGATCTTCAATGACAAACGTGGCGCGGCCGTGTCAGCCCATTTCATCTCCCATAACCTCCCTCCAACCGCGACCCGCCACCTCCCCCCTTAAGTGGCTGCATTCATCCAGGCCTGGTGGCGTGCCAGTCCCGTCGGTGTACAGCTGGGGCCCCGGGCTGTTACGCATGAGCTTTTAGGTTGATTATCTTCTCTTGCTATGTATCTACAGTAGATTTCTTTAGTCATTTTTTTTTTCTTTCCTCCTCACTGAACTATAAACTATGCAGACTGGCCTGTCATATTGGCCCTGTCATTGGCGGAGGAGGGTGCGGGGGTGTCTTAGTCACCTTCAGACTACAATTGCGACTGCAACTGCGCCTGACAACAGGCTGGAGTAAACCTTTAAAACTGAGGAGGAGAGCGAAAAAACTGCAGCGTCAAGGAGGAAGAGCACTTTGTGTCTTCTTCGCGAGGGTGTTGGCTTGCTGGCGGACCACTGCCACAGATGGGTGTGGGGGGGAAACGTGTTTCAGCAGCCTGAATCACAATATGCACGGATGATGAAAAAGACGTGCGGCTCGGAGGATCATACAGTAGCGTGTGAAAAGGGATCGCCTGAAGCGACGCGGATACTGTAGAGCGGCATAAAAGGAAATACAATCCAGACTGAACGAGAGGGAGAGAGAGAGAGAGGGAGGCAGAGAAAGAGGCAGAAAATGAGATGAAAGCGTAAAAGAGAGCGGGAATAAAGAAAGCTCCTCGGGGCATGCAACTCAAGGATGCAGCGGGACATATCAGGACACAGAAACAAAGTTTACTTGCTGCCGTGTTCTCTCCCTGTGTGGGTTGCTTGTAAAGTTTTAGATTCACTCGTATTCTTTCTAAAAACAAGGGAAAACAATTGCTCTGCTAGTTTTCAAAGACGACCTTGAAACGGGCCTATTTGCATTGCCAGTGAGAGATGCAAATAGCACACGGATACATTGGTGTAATCTTACAAAGTAAATAATACAAGTAAATAATACAGGGAAATACACCATTTAGCCTTGTCTAAAATTAACTGATTGCATTTGTTTAGGTTTTTTACCTGAGTTCGTGTGAACTGAGAGGCACCACGTGTATTCCAAGAGGCCCTCCTTCATTGGACACCTCCACCGGCTTGAGGATGCCACTGTGGGCCGATGACCGATGATGGAGTCCAGGCGGACAGAGGCGATGGAGTGGAGGGTGACATATGTACAATACAAGCAACCAGCCGACGGGAGGGTCATAAAAAAAATAAAAAAGTGAAAATGCAGGATTATAAGGGACAATTCAGGACAGGTGAACATCTGGGACACACACACACACACACACACACACATCCATTACACAGCTAGGGTTGCAGAGCCCGGGTTGATTAGGGGTCCAAATGGCGACTCCCATTAAGTGATTAAGATCAGAACCTGATGCTAAAGGACAATAGATTAATTGAAACCAATGTGTGAAGAGGCGGGTGAGGTGGTGGGGGCTTTCACTTATGTAGATAAAGACCACGTAGTCAAACAAAATGGAGACTAACAGCTGGTGCGTGTTTCACTGTAGCATTGGAGATATGCCTCGGGCTTGATGTGAGCTTCTTAATGTTGTTTTTGTTGGCTTTCTACTTATGTTTGAGTCACAAACGGTGATAAAAGGCATCCCTCAAATCCCCCGGTATTACAGTAATGCGTTTTAATGCCTTATCATCAATGCGGTGTAATGGGAATTAAGCATGGGGTCTGACTGAATGAGGCGGATTCCATTTCCACGCATCCATGCGGGGTGGGGAGGTCACTTACTCGAAACTCAGCGAGCTGGGATGCTCCACCGCGGAGTCCGCCCTCCCCACGGGCTCTATCCTTCCATTCCGCCCTTCCTCTCTCCTTCTGTCTTCCTCCTCTTCCTCCTCCTGGGTTGAGAAGAAAACAGACAAACACATGGTGACACATGGATACGGACTCAAACGACCGAACGGTCTGGTTCCTGTCTGTTGCTCTCCACCTCTGCCTCGGTGACTCACAGTAGCTACATGGTGAAGTCACGGCCATTTTGCTCTAAGGCAACAGGACGCTGCAGGGGCCGCGACCGGACCCACACAGCTCTCAAACCCAAGCAGCTGCAGACTGCAACGGGCAGCAACAGCAATGACAAGCAGCCCCCCCCTTCCCGATCGATCGCTATAGAACTGGATCAATGGAGCCGGGCCCTGGGTGTGGCGGTAATGACATCAGCCTTAAAATAAGAGATCCACTGTCATTCCTTGGGAGGGGATGGGGTGGGGGGATGGGGGGTTCGGTGCATTCGCTCCTCTCACTCTCGTCTCATTCCATTCTGGCCGTCCTTCCTCTGGGGTCACCAGGCAGCAGGCAGTGGCTTTACGGAGGAGCCAGATGTCTAAAGCCTATAAGCCAATCAGACGAGACAGCCTCGACCTCATGCTGGTCAGCTGGCAGGGTCACGCCAACTCACTTTTACTAGCAGTGCGTAATTGACTTCATGACACGGTTCAGAGTATGCAGTACTGTAATGTAGATGGAGATATACTGAACAACACCAGTCCTCTATGATGAACCCAACGTTTCACATTGCTGCAGTATAGCTATGGCCCATGTGGCAATGAGAAGCCTACATGTACTTCATGGAAGAAACAAATCCACTATGGGAGTCTACAGCCGGTCGGCTATGTGTGCCCTTAGAGATTGACGAGCCTAGACCTGCTACTGTATGTGTGTGTGATGTGCTAACATGCGTGCGTGCGTGTGTGTGTGTGTGTGTGTGTGTGCACGTGTGTCATCCTCCAGACCTGCTCCGTGGGCGGCTCAGCTGAAACGCTTTGTTAGTGGCTGCTACTGCCGCCTCCACCCCCTCCCCACACACACACACACACACACACACACACACACCTGTCCCCCCCCTGTGAAGTGTCAGGCACAGCCCACGTGGCAGCCCTGGCTCCCGGCCTCCTTATGGAAATGTATTCACCCACCGTTTTTTTCTTTTTTTTACAACCCGGGGAACCTTGGCGACCCAGAAACCGCGGTTGCCTATTTATTTATTAGGGGTGTCAGTGGAGACGTGTGTGGGGGGGGGGAGGGGGGCACTTGGGTCTGTGTGGACTGACAGCCCCGGTATGAACATTTCATCGGTGCACCTTCGAGGCCCGCCCCCCCACCACCACCACCACCAACACGCCCACCGCCGCCGAAACTTACCCTACCTGCCTGGATCCCCGCTATTAAAACCTCCGTGTGAAAATCCACCCCCCAGCCTTACCTATAGACCTACCCACCCCTCCCCCCACCCAGCTGCTCAGCTGCCTTTAATTATGTGTCACAGAGGTGCCATGAAGCCCGTTATTCATAAAACCTCATATGAAACCCCCCCCCCCGCCTCCCCGGGGGGCCTCCGGGTTTTAATATGCCGCGAGCAAAGTGCCCCGGTGACTCGGCCAACCCGCCGGAGTCCTTAAATAAAGACCCCCATGAAAAAAGAGCGGTATTTGGATTGCAATGTACACAATGCACTAATGAAAGAAGAGCAAGTATAGAGCAGACATAATCACCGATCAAAGTAATAGCAGGCGTCAGAAAGGCAGGCGTGATGCAACACTGATGACAGCGTCAGACAGTGATGCAAAGAGGTGAAATGTCTCTTATGACAGAGACAAATAAGTACGTTTAGCAGCGGTGCTCTGTCAGCAACAGACTTTCGGCTTGCAGATTGACGGGTGATAATTGGCTGTTGAAGGACAACCATGCAGATCTCTCTCATTTAGATAGGCCGTCTATTAACATGGAAGAGGAAAGGGTAAAGACGTGACGAGATTTCACATTCTGAGGGCGGTGCCGGCAAGGAAACCAGCCGTATAATGTGCTTATGGAGATGTGCAGGTGATGTAATGCGGGGAAAGGGACGGAGAATAAAAAAGAGGACTAAACAGATTAGTTCTAAATCCTTTCTACACGGGTACAATTACTGTTTACACCTGGCGTGACAATGAGAAAACAAAAGAAATGCAACAGAACATTAAATATAGAGACTTGCCTTTTGCACAGTGACCTGAAACAACAGTATGAGCAGATTAACTTGCCATGCGTGTAAACAAGTAACACATCGATGCCCACGACATACATGTAACACCACAACATAGGTTAGAACTTAAACAACAGTTTAACTTAACCCTCGTGATGTCCTTAAAAATATCATATTTGGCCACCCGGCGGCGCAATCTGATTGTGTATGATTGTGTCTGTGTCTTAATTGGCATTGCTGTGTGTATGTATATATTAATTATTTCTTTATGTATTTGTGTTGTTTTCCTGCCTTTTAACCCTCCTGTTGTCCTTGGGTTTCAAACACACACCTTGTTG
>JAODUG010005235.1:0-22047 GCA_027564795.1 Aphredoderus sayanus
CACACACACACACACACACACACACACACACACACACACACACAGACTATATTTATGCGTCATAAATTCATGACACACCGAGTGAATGCTTATGGAACCTGCCATTTTATGTCAAGTTAATATAATTGAATTTACTCTCACAATACAGTCTCAGCTTTACTTACATTAGAAGTATGTTTATGAAAAATAACTGAATAAAAATTCAGGGACTGGAGGATAAAAATAATCCTATTGATCTTATCGTATTTCTGGTATAGCAAGGGATTGTTTAATTATCATTGTCTACATTACTGGGATGCAATACTGAAATCTAAAACATATTAAAACCGTTATATATTATATATTTTGAGGGAGGAAAATGTGTCTCATATATTACATTTCTCAGTCTGAAATTGTTTATACTGTAGCCTCATTAAGAATACTGACAGGTGCTTTTCCGAAATATTAATATCATCATAAAGTAGCTCCACACTTTCAAGAAATGCAATTTAATTGCTAAAGGAAGATAACGGAACAATACAAAATAGCATCAAAGGGGGAAAAACATGTTTTAAAATGGATGTCTAGAAACAGAATGCCTGTAATCAGATTTTCCATATTAAGATCTATAGTAGGTGAGTTAAATATACGTTTTTCTTTTTATATTTATGTATTTGTATGCATTACAGCAGTATGAATCGTATACTTCTTGTCGGTCTCTAGAGGGCCTCTACTTAAAGAGGGAGTGTGTTCCATACTGATGAAGGTATTTACATTGATGTGGGTAGAAAAATAAAGTGGGTCTCGGGTAAAAAGCTTCCAGGAGAGACAGGAATTTTTAAGAGACGTTACACTGACATTCAGAACCACTAATTGGACACAGGCTGAGGTCAGGCATCGACCAAAGTATCAAAGTGACATAAATCCTCTATCAAATAACTAAACTATCAGCATTTATATAGTATTAAATACCGTGTTGAACTTGAAAAAGTAGACTTCCACGAACACACGTTCATATTTCATGGCACATAAAAGCACACACACAAAGACAGTTTCCTTTAATGCCTTTCATCATCAATCACATTTATCGCAAATGTGCATTTGGTATTTTATATCAGATAAAACAAAAAGTAATGTTGTCATTAAGTTAAATCAATCTAATGTCATGGATGCCTAGAAAACTCATGAGCTTGCCGTAGACGTCAAAGTTACCATATGTCCAGCCTGAGGCTTTCTGGCGAATTACATACGAATTTCCTCTGACCATCGTTCAAGCTTATAATGTTTCAAGCGTATAATGTTGATACTAAAATATGACTTGAGGCTACTTTTATGGTATGGTAAAAAAATTAAATATAAATACTATGAGCCTGGTTCCGTGAAAAAGCCTGGCCGTCTACATACTTTACAAAGCTTTCACTTTATTTGGGGTTAGATGTAAAATGCATTGTTTATGGTCTAACACAGACATAAAACCCAAGGAATGGTAAATACCTGTTTCCTAGAATGCAGCAAACATTTCCATGTAAACATATTCAGCTCAACATTAAATATGCTGTAGTCAATGTATACTCACTTCTCAGAGGACTTCCATGTGTTTGATATTTAAAGTCACTATGTACTAAAAAGGTTTCTACTTAAAAATACTTTCATTAAGTATATATATCAATAGAGCTACAGTACTTGTCTGAAGCACAGATGGAACAAATAATCATTCAAAGGAGATGTAGTCACTTGTTAATTAAATCTTGAACGCTTGAATGAAATGTGTCGTAGATGTAACTGTTCCATTTATAATTATGTACCCACTGCCCAGTAATGACAATACATTCAAAGGTCTTTGGATGAAAACATATGCTCTGCAAAATAAATCAAGCAGCTTGATAAGAGAATATAAATAGAATTTGTGGCAGTCCTCCAACAAAAATAATGTACAGTACGTTAATACTAACATAATCATAATGTAATACAATAATCTCCTTTTATCCAACATCCAAGCATTGCTAGCTGTTTCACCGTGTGTCATTAAGTGTGGTACAGTAGAACTACTCGTCATATTTCTGTTCTTGTGGTTTGCCCTTCCTCTCCCTCCTCCCCCTCTTGAATTTAACAGCGCTCCAATTGGCTAATTACTTGCTGTGGGTGGTGTCCAGGTGTCTGAACCAACACTGCATAAATCAATTGTCTGAACTGGCATTAACAGAAAACAGCCCTCCAACCTCACAATGGCAGCATTCAAACCCTGTCTGCTGTGTGGGCTAGTGGATTACAGCCTTGGAGGGTATATGGCCTATGGGGGCACTGCTGTCAGCTCTAACTGCCGTTTAAACTTCTCCATTATCGCTCTGCATCATGGGATTCAAAATGTTTACCTTTGGCCTCATTCTTGCTTTCTTTTCATCTCCATCGATGTCTGTCTATTCTCAGAGGGAGCAGTAGTCTCAGCCATGTGGTGTGTGTGATGAATTCACCTGGGATCTGTTGGAGGCTCATGCATTCTAAACGGTGCCAGTCATTAAAAACACAGGCAGATGTATCTCTCCTTTCCTCCCTCTCTGTGACTTCTGCGTCTCAACATTTCAGCCACACTATTTTTTTCCACAACTCCTGTCTATCTCTCTTTAACCATGACCATCTAAAGCCTAATTGATCTCTATTTCTCTAACTTTTTTATTTTATAAATTAAGTACAGTACATACTGAATAATATAGTTAAACTACAAATGACTGTGCCACAGAAACTGTATATTTAAATTAAATGTTAACTGCTTAAGTTTTATCTGTAATTGTTCCATAATTGTAGCTTTATAGTATAAGCCCTCTATTACTGTAGTATACATTAAACTAAACACTAAACTGAACTTCTTGAATTTGTAATTTGCAGGATTTTCTACATTTCTGAGCTGCGACGTAATGTTGATTCATAATTATTTTTTAATATACATGAGGATTTGTTTTGCACTCAGTATACTTTTACCTTTTAAATATGTTACACAAACAGTGTTTCTTTTTCATTTTTGTAATCTGGGCCTGTAGTGCCTTCTCCTATGTTCCAACACTCCAAACAGAGGCAAAATAACAAAAACTGGAGCAAAATGAACACATTGCTACAACAACAGGATCAAATAGTTAAACAATATAGTTTGAGGAGAAGGGTCTTACTTGGTCAAACTTCAACAGCCCCCCACCCAAAACATTATCAGACTTTTTTCAAATAGGTGTATGTAGTAATGACTGTAATAAGTATAAAGCGTAATAAGGTAAGAAGGTGCTCATTGCCAGCTTCACTGACAAAACTGTTTGACCTTGTGCATGTCTGAGAATGTGCATGTCTCTGAGAATGTGAGAAAGCCTAATCAGTATGGAGAATGGGGGCAGAGGGGAAGTCAATAGTTGGCATCGATGAAGGCAGGAAAATAGTTTCCCTGGGCCTGGGATTGAGGAGTTGGGGAGGGGCTGGCGTGTGGAATTAGAGGTGATTAAACACCAGGGCAACTCGGAACAAATAGCGATCGTATGTGGTTCCCATCCATGGGAGCTGGGTGGAATACTGAAGGATGGCCGTGAAGAAACACTGTCGTCTGTGGGGAGCCTGTATCACTAACACATTAGTGTGTTTTAATGACTTATGTTGCCAGTTGTGACACAAGTAGAGCTGGGAAATATTATCTGAACCCCTCGGTTGTTTGTGTGTGCCTACATGGGGTTTGACACGCACTATAAATCCCAGCTTGCATCAAACATAATTGATATATAAGACTAATGGGTTATAATTGTACCTGTAGAGGAACACTGTTGCTTTGAAATCTTTTAAGCACCATAACAGCAGGATTAAAACAACGTACACATCATTCCTTCCATTTGTCTCTGGAAAAAAGTGCTTTATGTTATTCCGCTGTGAGTTGCACTATTGTTGACACTGCAAGGGTCTGTGTGTTGGAAACACTTTATTCTACCAGGTCAGCGGTTTCTGAAAAAACGGTTGAAAATGACTGGCAACTGAGTTTAGAAATAATCTACAATGTGCAGTGGAATATTACAGTATACTGTATACAGTACATTGGAAGTGAAAGTATACTCATATGGGTTAATGTGGCTGTTTTTGTTAGAGTAATGCATTTTACCGGGGTGATTATAAATTCCTCATTATAATTTGAAATAAGTCATGGAACTCAAACGTTGCCTCAAACTTTGTTAAGGTCATGAAATTAAACACATGGTGGGACAGAGCACATGCAAGGAATGTCTTATTACATCGTTTTGCATACATTTACAATTCTCAGTCTAGGTGTACTTATTGCTTCATCTGGTTCAGTTGGTGTTTGTCATTTCAAAATGATTGCTTTTCCATCTGCAACGCTCCACTTGTCAGGATGTGACTGGCATGATACCATGCATCACTTCAAAATCACTACATTGTTTGAAAGCGTGCAATGCATTAGTGTTACAGTTTAATGTGGCATATTTGCGCGTTTTGGAAAATATGCTCGCGTGTGTTAGTGTCATTGTCCTGCATATTCATAGTGTGTAAATGTCTCTCTTGCAATTCTCTGTGGACCTCCTGTGTGTATACAAAACATCCTACCTGAGGTTTGACTGCGACATAAGCCTACAAGGCTAACTATTCACTGTTGCTAAGTGCGTTCAGTCTTGTTCATGCTCATATGATTATATTATATATGACCTGATCTGTGTTAATTGCATTAATACCATATATTTTGCTGTCTAAGTTAATTTATTTACAGTGTGACTAATTCACTATTAAAATCCATCATAAAAAACTACTTTTGTGACCTTACAATGCACATTAATTAATTTCTCATTTACAGTACATTATATTTATATTAATGTATAATTATGTTTATATTATATTTAGCCTAATTGGGCAATGATCACAAAAGTAAGTGAGTGATCAAATGGAAGTTAATGCCTTTTGGCCTTTGCATGACCCTTACTTTTATTTTTGACATTACATTCGAATTAAAGGTCAAAAATCATATTTGAGCTCAAATTATTTATGTAGATAAATAAATGTCATTAAAAAAAATAGAATTGCAACATTTCCAATGTTCTTCCTACAATTAATTTAGCTGGACAATAAAAGAAAATTAACATAACTTAACAAGTTAAGGTCTTTTGGCTTTGTAGGGCAGTATTGACTGGTGGTTTCTACCACTGGAATGGCCATACAGTATCAGTGAAAAGTAATAATTTGTATGTACTGCATGTTAGTACTGCTCTCAGTGTCAAAGAGTAAACGAGAATTTAGGTTAAGCTACTGTATGAACTGTGTATATCTATTATTTTCAATAAATACTTATTTCAGAGGATAAATCACTTGTGAAAATGCCCTTGAAACATGTTATCTCTCTCTGTCAACCTGGATTTCTGCTTAGAAGCCCATCAGTGTAAACTGAAGCTGCACTGAGTTATGGTGGATGTCACTGCATATAGAAGATATGGATTTATTCAAGTCAAGGCAATCTTTATACAGAACATTTTTATCTGTCGATTTATCTTGATATTTGAAAGAGAAAATAAATAGAAACATGAAAGTGAAAATAAAGATACAGTAATATGTAAAACCTAGTATCTTAATGCAATTTCCAATTAACTTTAAGCCAGTGTACTGGTGTTTTACTGTAGTATTGCACTGTAACTTTTATGGGCATGTTTACCCATTTGTGGACTAAAAAGACAATACATCCTAAATAGGGATAACTATACCAAAACTGCGTACATGTGAAAGGCACATGCACCATTTCCTCTTCTACAAATGGAGCAGTGCCATCTATCTCTCCCACCTCCAGACTTCGTCCTGTGCCTCAAGGCAAAAGGAACACAAGCATTTTGACACGGTTTATCTGGCACTTCGAGTGACAGCCATTGCTCCCTGGTGAATTTATGCAAACTAATCCCTCTCCCACAGATGTAACCCGGGCATTAGATGACAAAGCAGACAGAAAGCAGAATATCAATTTCCATCCATCACCGGAGGCTAGGTCATATTGTAATAGAAGTCCACGGTGTTCATCCTCAGATGGGATGAGGTTTAGAATGCATAGGCCCTGGCTTGAACATGTATCTAGGGAGCACGAACACTGGTACCTGTGGCTAAATATGAGAGACATGCTCTTGTGACATGTTTGACATCCAGTTAATTCAGCTTTATTTGTCACTTCAGACCAGATGTTAACAAAAGATCCATTCTTTCCAATTTTAGAGGGAGGAGTTAATTAGTGACTTTAGAGAGAAAATATGTTTCAACACATAAATCATCCTCTTTCTCACTTTTCACAGTCATAATTCCCGCCATAAAAGACTAAGCAACCACTGTTATTCCACACAATGTTCAGGACTTGTGAACTGAATAATAAGTTTTGTTTGAAGAGCAGAACTTTTGCATTAAATTAGTGTCTTTATTCAGTAAATTAAATGAAGTTGATATTCATCTTGTAAATTAGTGATAAGTTGCCAAACGGCAGCTGCCAGCCAACAAGCTCAATTACTCATTAAACGCGCCTGCACTTCAAAACACTCACCGTTTTGGTGCAATTATCCCCATTCAATTATTCATTTAAAGATCGACCTCATTCCGTCTGACTGATCCGAGTTGTGAAAAACCACATTTGCATAGCACAACAAGGAAAAAATACATATTTGGCAAACAAGAAGACGACATGCTTTTCCTCGCCAAGGATATTTCCTGTGAGACAGGGAGGAGACACATCCTCCCCCGCCCCTCACTACTGAAGCCCTTTGTGTGCCCGTTTAGTTTACATCACACAAACATTCCTTTCTCTCTCACTTTTCCGTGAATGCGTAATACATAAATGTTTGCAAGAAAACCTTCTCAGAAACTTTTGGGGCTTTCTTATAATTCCATGCAGGCAGAAAACGAGAGAGAGAGAGTGGTTATCTGTCAGTATGTCCAAGTGAGTAATGATTTCCAATGTGTTTGGTCTAATTGGGAGTACAAAAATGAGTTTACTATTGACTAAAGCCCGATATCAGAGCTAGTGTTCAGGCCTAAATGAGAGTTGGTCTTTGGTTTCTAAAGCATGCTGGGCAATAGGCAGATTTTAAATTGATAAAAAAAAAAAAAGTAAACTGGCTAACCAATAAGCACAATATCAACACCGCCACTGAAACAATCATTAGTATTGACTACCAAGTGTTTTTATTCCCTCCTACAATCTTCGCTGAATCATGATGCTGTCAGAGTGAGCTATTATGTGTACTTAAGTCAATCTTCCTTGAAAGACACTTGCACCTTTCCTTTGCTCAGCTTTGTTCACCTACATACTGTATGCCTCCGTTCTGTCTCATCGACAGAGCTGTTGCTTAGTGAGTGTACTCTGCTGTGAAACACAGCCCTTCCATAACACTCAACTGTCTACCTGCTGCCCGACAGCCACATCTGACCTCTGTCAACACAGGGAGTCATGAATCTGAGTTTAAAGCTGCTGTTGTATAAGCAAAACCACACTTCCCCAGCCCCTTTCAGTGTGTGCTTGCTAAGCAGGAAGCTTTACTGGCGGGAAAATAGGAGTTGTTGGACTCCCATGAAACAAAGTCAGAGGACAAGAGTAAACTCCCGGTCACTCTCCAACTTGGCTTTGGCATTCACTTCCTTTCAAACACATAGAAATTATTGGACAAAAAAAACATCTGGGGATTCTTTGCATCTTCCTTCTGTACCAAAGTTTAACTTTTATCAGGACTACAGGTTGAAAGCCATAAATCAAGTGGTCCTCCAGTGTTTTGTAATGGTACTGTGTTGAGGAAACGTAGGGCAGATAGCAAATACTACAGCATACAGTACGTATCCCACTATTACAAAGTGAAACATCACAATGTAGCACGACCATGGCTTTAGGCAGCAAAAGACAAACAGGGCACAGAGGGATGGGTGAGAATGGGAGCAGAAAACTGACCCTGTCATGTGGGCAAGTACAAAGGCAGGCTCACGTGAGCAACCAGAGTTTTAACTTGAACCACTCTTGGCGAAAAAGCTCCAGCCAAGGGAGCCTGCCTCCTATTAACAGCCTTGTTTTGGTGCGCACGCTGGCCAGATCAGATGTATTGATCGACTGCCCTCTAGACACTCCCCTTCCCCAGGCTGACTGCCTGGTGGATCCAGACACGCAGTACCGCTGATATTTAATTAGGGAACCGGGCCTTGAAGCACAACTAAAATCACAGCATTCATCAAGGGCAGAACTGCGCCAGTCAATACACTCAATGTGTTTTTTCTGTCCAAGAACACGAACCGGTTACTATTCTCACGCTGGCCTGTCATCTTTATGCCTTGTGTAACGCTTCAATGCAAATCGACTAGTCAAGACTTCACCAGGACTGTCTGAAGTAATTCAGTTGTTCATTGATACAAGTGCCTCAACAAAATGTCATACTTTAAATATCTTGTGAAAAGCTTCCATTTCCACCAAGCATGGAAATGGACAGGGCAATACAAGAATTACAGCTACAGTACAGTCTAGAACTTTCCATTGTACTGTACTACAAATCTATAGTAAATTGGATAAGAGAGTGATCCCTTCCAAACCAAATTGTGTGTCATGTTGAGTATGGGCAGCACAAGGGGTAACTAGCAATCTATTTAAGAGCAGACAATACTATTGATCCCCAAATGATTCAGTAGTTTTAGTTCTGCATATTCCCAAGATAATATATACATGTATGGCACTATGGGGAAAATTCTGGGTTAACAGCATGACAAACAACTAAGAATATTTTCTTCTGCTTTCATCTCACATTTTAAAATTGACAGTGGAAGACAAGAGGATGTGCTGTTCAAGGAATTAATTGGAAAATAATTGGACATGAAATCCAAGATGAAAAGGTCACGTTAACATTTAGCAGCAAGAGTTTGCAATAAAAAAAATACATTTGCATTAATAAAATGTGAAAAGACATGAACTGAATTGACACTGCCTGACGGGATATAAATCGTTACTGATAATTATATTTTCTTTGGCCTATGTTTTCAGTCAATACTTGTCTCCTATCTGTGCTTATATAATGCTTGATCCATCAGGAATTATTAGATTTCACAGGGAATCAGAGTGACCCCCCCATACAATGTCATTCACAATCAAATAATGTTATGGATTCCCATTAATTTTCAGCTCTGTCAATTAAGTGAATGTGACAACGCCCCTTTGATTTGCACGAGCTTTATACTCTAGACTTTACATTTCTGTTTTACTTTAAAGTGCAACATTCAAGCCATGTTAATTATGCTTTTTTTATTTAATGGACTGTGTTGTTCTGAATCTTTATTTACATTAACATTTCTTCAGCTATATAAACTTAGAATATATAAAACATAGAATATTCCACAATTCTATAGTGGAAAGTAAAACTTTACAGTAGATACTATTGGAATATTTACATTATTCCAAGGAATACTGATATTATTCCAAGGAATAATGGGATACGTGTGGGCACTGACGTGTCGCTGTCAGTTTTCAGCTGTGACTCAACTGGCAGTGATTTTTCTGACGGTGCCAACACTGGCTCTCTGTAACTGTCACATCAACCGAGATCCACAGAGGGTGTCGCGTTGAAGCTGAGTAACAGGTGAGTCAACGTACAGTACAGTTTGTTCACAGATACGCAGTCACAAATGCACCGCATTAAAGGCCCCGATCACACAGAGACGCAGCGCTATAGGCGCGGACGCTTCCAAAGCGCTTTGATAAAGTGCATTGGGAAAAACAGCTGGTGCGCCTGTAACGCTGGGTTGCGTGCACAAACGTAAGATAAAATATGATGACGGGAAAAAATACGGATTCAAGAAGACGTCGAGCTCTCATTATAATCTCACACATCCATCAGCATCAACTTCTCTTGGTTTAATGTAACGGCAGTTAGTTTCCGGCACCTAAACATGAAGGAAGAGGTAAAGTAGTAATGCCCGCATCTTGCTTGATTTGATGCATGTAGAAAAGAAGAGCGCATGCCAGGCGAGGAAAACAATGGTTTTGGTGGCAACGCGTTTCTATCGTCTCTGTGCGATTAGGCCCATCGTATGCGTAAACACCATCATCATATCATAATATAATCCCTCATCATATTCAAATTTAAAATCCCTATAAACTCTATACTATGATTTAACTAACGAGTTTACAATGGTTGAAGAATTCACCTATTAGCTGTCTGCTGCGAATACACATTTCAACCACGTACAGGTTTATTCCAGCACTGCTACATACAGTATAATCTGTATTGTAGAATCTGACACTTTGATTTAATCTGACCAATGAAAAACACGAAGCCCAGTGACAGAAAGCCTTACCAGCATTTACAAGGTATTATTCAAATTTAGTTTTGCTTATTTGTGCAGTAACAAAAGCAAGATGCATCGTGATCAAAACGGTGATAAAGTACAATGGTATAAAAGCTGAGTAAGAGATCTTGCAGAAATGATAACATCTTATCGAAACATTTTAACTACAGAACATAAAAACACAGTGAGTACAAATGAAAGTACATTTTTCACAGAACACAGTCGTGGAAAACAGGCTCCGGCTACAAATTACATTTAATGATCAGGAAGACAAGTACATTTAAAAAGCCCTGGTGCAGAAAATGAAATCATCAGAGGAATAAGCATATGGCAGTATCTGGGAGCATATGTGTGTGTGTGTGTGCATGTGTGTACACAAGAGGAGTTATAGCAGAATTGCATTCCATCGACGTCTGAAGAATTCCTCACCTTAGCCATAAGGGGACAGTGTTTTGGTGATGTAGATTTTAGCTACAAAGGGAATTCAGGGCAAAGCTGAGTGTACCATTAACGACAATACCATGTCAAGTCTTTAGTTGGTACCAATTCAGTTGTCCCTGGAATAACGTAACATTGCTGGCCTACAACAATTATACAACAACAGCAACTGCCACTGCCCTAATCTTTCTAATATTATGACAACACAAAGCCAAGTCATTATTTCTGCCAGGCAGCTTAACACTAGAATGCTGCCAAGTGTATCTTCCTGTGGAGAACTACATTTGCATCCTGACACAACATGGCTGCTTTGGGCTGAAAAGGCACATAATAGTCTTCTGTGCTGTTTTTTATTGCTGTGCAGCAGTTCTGATGGCCTTTTTCTAGACAACCCCAGAGTTCACAGTTGTAATACAAGTCGTTCTGGACATTTGACCTATATGGTACATCATATTTTTTGTATCAATGAATGGGTAGCAGAAGATAATGTTCAATAACATTGTTTTTGACCCCACTGACAATTGTCTTCTAATGTGGACATTCCATGCCCCTTTCCACATACTGACACAGTTCCACAGCGTTTTCAAGGCATTAATATTGTGCATTCATTCCTCATCAACGTTTAGATTAAGGATACAGATGGACTCAGGAGTAATGGGGTTTACATCGGCACGGCAGCAGTGGTTACGCAGTCCCAGAATCATGTGTAGGGACAGCCAATACGGTGGAACAGGGACAGGGGTGTGATGTTTTGATAACCAGACATATGTATCCACAAGCACAGATTATTTTAATGTTTGAAGGTTCAGTTATACTATAGCACAAAATCGCAGCTATCCTTGCCCGCTAACCAGCCATATATACAAGCACCTTTCATTTCATGAATGAAGGGTTAGTAGCCATCATTGTCCACTAGAGGATGATTATGAGGCAGATGATTAGCCTAGGCTAGGCTACTGATTATTAGTTGGTTATTAATGATTAGTTGGTTAAATAAGAAACATTAAAGTTAAACAAAGACATAGGTTATCTTTGCTATTATCACAGACATACATCTACAGTATATGTCTTCTTACTTTTCTATGGCCATTCTACTTTGAAAGGCCCCAGTACGTCTCCAAGTCACATCAACATAATCAATTTCAAAAGCAACAAGAAATATTAGCCTTTAATGGAATGACTCCGTTAAAGATTAATATGAATGTGCCCCTATGCTGTTCCCTTGACTTTATGGGTGTATAGTATGTGTGGAGCTTAAGTCCATCTGTGTGTCTCATTGTTTTTAGCTGGCAGATTTTCTCACCTGTCAAACTACAGTATGTAGTATATGTATTGTTCTACTGCAACAAAGATTATATGATTTAATGAAACACTCAAGGTACTTTCAGTGCTTGTGTGCCATTGTCGTCACCTTACCATAACATTCAATTAGTACAATTAAATGCAGGGCCATGGAAATTGGATAATGCATATGTTTAAATGCATTAGGTAGGCAAGATACAGTATGACTATGCACATTCTATTTGATAAGCAACTCAAAAACACTACGAACTACTTGGATTCATTGAAAACTTTACCCCTTAAAAGTGGTTTATTACTTTTCTTCAAAGATGGATTTTCTTGTTTTCTTTTTCACAGAAAACAGGGAAAGATATATTGCTTCCATGTCCAGAAAGCAGGTCAATACAAAATCTAGTAGGTCTTGGTTCCAGAGTTTCATCAATGAGAAGAGGCCAGCTTATGTCTACTTCTCTGGCCAGCAGCTATCTGCTTCATTTAAATGTCAGATGGCATAAAACAGACCCATTAAACATTCATACATATACATACACACAAACATATATATACACACACAGACACACATACATACACACATATACACACATACAGCAATATGACAACTGGTGGAGAGGAGAGTATAATGTCTGGATGGGCCAACATGTATTTTTAACTATGATGGAGGACTTGTCGTCTCTCCTCATGTGCCTATAGCACTCGTTAAAAAACACTCCTGGCCACAATTATTGTTCGTGGTGTGATTAATTCACTCATTAATTGGTATGAATGGTAAAGATTGTAGCAGGCCTCAAGAAAAGCAGGCCATTTCATTGTCGAGTCAGCGGCAGTGTTTTAGATTAGCTCGTTGCCTCAATTACTGGCTGAAAATACTTTTTTTCCCTGTCATGCTGCACTGAGAAAACTGATCTTAATTTTCCATTCTGCTTTGCGAACACTCACAGAGAGACTTTGGTCTCTCCAAATACGCTCTAGTTGAATTCCTTTGTATAAAATAAAATCCAATTGTGCACATACGGGGTTGAATTCAGCCCCGCTTCAGGCTATGTACAGTAGGAATATTGTACCTCATGCACACAAACAACTAGTTATCGTCATTAGCATCCTGTTGAAGAGACTTTGAGGAGCAGATGTCCTCTTTTGTAGACCCCACCATGGAAAAACATTTTTTATTCCATTTCTAAAATTATTTTTAGCATGGGACCTGGCTGCAACCTACCATAAAGTTATAGGCAAAGCGCTTGTTACAGGTCATTGGTTCTGATCTATGGAAAAGGGGGAACGATGCAGTTGTTCACACCCAACAAGTCTGTTAGCTCACAGGCTCAACGTGTATTTAGCCCACTTACAGTACAGTACTGTAGGTTATTAATATACATTCACACATCCCACGGTGTTTTAGCCAACAAAATGACTCGTAAGATATGTACAATAATAGAACTACATTTCCCTTTAGGGTATCCAAAGTAGACAGTAGTTTATGCGTGCATACACTTCATATAATGTAATAGGCCTATAAACAGAGTTTATAAGTGCATGCTCATCAAGCAAAACACACACACCCTTGCGCACACACACACACACACACAAACATGTGTGGCCTCCTATGTGTGTGTTGGGGGAACAAGGGCAAAGAGCGTAAAGCAGATTAACACCCAGGAAGTTGCCATAGTGACTGTTGGTAGGGAGAACAGAGTTATGAAAATGTCTTATTCAACCATTTAGACAACTATCAAATGTGTTCAGAAATGTAGCCCACCGACCATTAGCCGTCGACATATTAAGTACAGAGTCCTTAGATTACTGCTGTCAGCAAAACAAAAGCACATCTTTCATCCGATAAAATGAATCCTTTCCGAGAACATGAATTATCTCCATCAAATATGGCCACGGGCGTGCGTCAGCATCATTTGTCCCCACAGGTCGGGTATAGTGTCGCCTGCAGAGTCAGCTTCTAGCACATAATGACTTGGCTGAATCAGGGTGGACTGAGTCAAATGCACCTGTCACCATTTTGATCCATTTTGTTCATCTTGTATTTTCCAGTTACTTTTTGTAGTGTGCAAGGAACATACATGGGAAAGTTGTATCTGATTATGAGTAGGATCTTCTCTCTTTTAAATGCAGTGAAGCAAAAGTGAAGGAAAATGTACTGTAAGGAACTACAGTACACTCATTGGTCAAACCACTACAGTACTGTATTTGTACTTTATACAAAGGATGTCAGCGCTGCTATTTCAAACATGGCTGTCTGGCTGACTCACAGGAGTTCAGAATGTGAAATCACACACACACACACACACACGACACTTCCTACAGCAGGCCTATATTCTCATCTCATGGGGTTCTCATGTGTTAAGAAGCACAGCGGTGCTCTGCCCTGCTCACTGATCACTTCCTCTGTGGTACCATTACACAGTATGGAGGATGGAAAAACCAATTCAGATGGGTTCCCCATTAGGGACACCCCACCACCACCACCCACACCCCCTTCCCTGTGCCTCCAACAACTTCCTCTTCAAATGAGAGCGCCCGAAGCGGTGAGAGAGCGGCGAAGTAGGAGGGGAAACAGGGCTCTTTCTGACTCACCTGTCCTTGTCATACTGGTGGGTGGTTGAAGTGGGGGTTCAACGTCAACCTCACCAACGTTTCGCACAACCTCTTACGTTGTTCTCTGCAGCCGGCCTTGTGGAGGATATAATGGGGATGTAATAACCCCTTCTACCCCCCTTCCCCTTCACACACACACACACACGCTTTACTGTCCTCCCAACTCTAGTCATCTCCCAGGTGGTGCAGAATCACTTCAGCACTATTCACTGTGCTATTTATAGCTGTGGCCCCTCCCACCACCTGCCTCTTTGAAACAAAAGCTTGTTTGGAGCAGGAAATGGGGGGGAGGGATACAACACAGAAGAAAATGCTAGGCTAACAGAACCATGGGAGACATATGGATGTACTCGGTGCACCCCCCCAGCCCCTCCCAACCCCTTTGGCCGCGGGCAGGCAAAATGCAGCAAAGGAAGAGTCAACTGAGTGAAGGAAAGTCACTGCATGAACACACACACACCCACACATTCACACTTTACAGACGTGCCTTTGCAGCGCCGTGGAGGATTCTGCTGAAAGTGTACAGTAGCATTTCACACAGTGCATTTCCCTGGAGCCCCATTGCCTCATCGCGAAGAGCTACCTTAAATGCCTGCTGATGAGTGGTTGTATTGAGAATTATTCAAATATGACTTCAGACTTGTATCGGAATTTGCAACGAACATTTGCACTGACGGTCACGTTTTTTCATTTAATCATACATAGATGCATCACATACATAGACACTGGGAATTGTTAATAATAATTTGTGACAAAAATAAAAAGTCTATTTGTTTCTTATTATAGTTGTATTAACTTAACATAAAATGTGAAAGATAAATACAATGCATGCATGCATTCATCATTTTGTTCATTCATTCAGTCGTTATTGACATTTAAGGATTATACTATACAATTTCATGCTGTTTTGCTATTTAAAGCACACACATGCTAAGCCTTTGAGAACCACTGCATTAAACAAAAGCCATGTTGCCATGGAATGCATATCTATGTAATATGAGCACTGTCATCCTCCCAGGGAATGCGCTGACGGGGTCATGCTAGGTGAAGTGTATAATCCCTCACTGATTCCAGCTGCTGGAATACTCGTTCACTCACAGAAGAGAAGATGGGATCTCACTTTGTTCCACCTCTACCAGCAATTAAAAAAAATAAAAAAATAAACGATAGCAAAGCAAGGACATCCGCAATCATCATCCGCCATTCATCATGTCACAGCTCACACCAACATAGAAGCAATTTACATAGGTAAATTGCTTTTTAAGTACTGCAGCTAATCCAAATAAACCTAGTGGATGTGCACATGCTGGCTGTCTTGTAAATGGGGGCGTTAAAGTGGTAAAATACAATTACCTGCCTTACCTACCCCTTTTGTGCCTTTGCTCAAATTGAGCACACTGGCAATGTTCCTCAATAACAAGAATGTCAAGAGTTTGCCTGTCCTTTTAGTTATCCTTGAGAACTTCTGTGTATCGACTCAGGCGACTAGAGCAGGCTAATACGTGCTGCTAGTAGAGCTCACTGAGGAAAGACAAACCATAGAGCGGCAAAGGAAATCTGCCTCCAGGGAAAGGTTATCTTATTTTCATTCTACATTATGGCGTTTAATTATTTTATTTAGTTTTATTAAATGTTGTTTTACTTTAAAAAATGCTAATGTTATTGTTTACACTTAACTGTAAAGCACTTTGAGCTGCAATTCCTAAATGAAAAGTATACAAATAAAGTTTACTATTAATACTATTATAGCGAAGTGGTGTTTCACATTTCTCAGAGAAATCCTGGAATCCAGATTGCTTTGCATTTGGCAGTTCTAACACTGTACTTTACTAATTACCGATTCTGTGTATTTGCACCATTGCTAATAACTCATACTGTACGTGAACCATTATGGCAATTTTAATGCTGTTTACTGTATACTGTAGTACAAAACAGCATGTAAACATTATGAAACACACAGTAAAACTATTATATAATTATATAGTATATACTGCATACATTTAAATGGACCCAACATGAAGCCATGAAGACAGCATTGAGTACATCAATACAGTGGAGTATTCATTTATGTAGCCTTGATTGCCAAATAATTGAATACTCTCTGCAGGTAAGTAAGCCATCATTCTTTGACAGCATTCAGACATAATAGTACCTCCGATGTTATATGGTTTACATGAACTGGATAGCTCTGTGGCACAGTATAGGCCTAGCATACAAGTCATAGATGATGTGGCACTTCTTTATATGTATATTCTGTACATGCATACACACACTGTGCTGTCAGTTAAAATAATGCTGATGTAAAATAACTACAAAGTGTATATGTACAGTATGTGTGTGTGTGTGTGTGTGCGTGCGTGCATGCGCGCGTGCACTCGCCACCAATGACAGAACTAGACCGTGACTGTGTCGAGTGTACTGTACTTGTAAACGCTGTTAAATGACAAAATCGTGTCACAGCTCACAGTGGTGAACTGCTGACTAATAGACAGAAGGCCAATTCCTCACTCAACAGCAGCTAAGCAGAGCACGTGATGTGATGTGCTATGAAATGGAGCACATTATTAGAGTTTAATCCTATTCATGCCACAATTACATTTCTAATAGTCTGTTGTTCGTAGTCTGCTAATAACTGAAAAACGTGAATTATGGGTCAATTCTGACAGCAAATGGGGGTTCTGAGATTTTCCATCCCTGAGTAAGTATGTGCGAATGTACAGTTCATATCCTGAAATAATCGAAAACAACCTCAAACCATCGTCTCCCAAGCTCGGAACTTGTCAAACTTTTCTGCAAATGCTGCATTATTTCACCCCACTGAGGAGCTTCAGCTTGCCTTTTGGCCCCGGCAGCTACCAGTCACCACCAGGCTCTCCCTGCATCTGACGAAGTGATAGAGATCAAACGCACCCGCCCGGAGAGTAGAGACTCTATAGCAGGATTTAACTTGTGCTCTGAGGCATCTATTATAGTGACAGTGCCCTGAAACAACACACACAGTGTGACCACTGGGACACAAGGGCAGGATGGATAACAAAGACATCTGTGTCGCCCTGAGAGAAATGGTACAGGGGGCGGGGCTACGAGTCAGCACCGGAGCGGTTCGCGCAGAAATACTTTACATCAAGAGGACGTCCCTTTCCGCTGCAAAGTGTGTGTTCTGTCGACCATACTATACATAGCTCGCTCATATGGGCCACGACAGGCACTTCATTCATGCTGCGGAGCCACGGATTATGCCCGGAGCGGTGCATACAAAGCCACCGCGCCAGCAAACAATAACCAAGCTCCAGGGCCTGTCCAAATGAAAGAAACCCACATTAGATTAGGTTATTGTTCCAAAATGATCCACCATGGAACAAGGGAAACCAAGTCACCCTGAAACAAACATATCTTTATTGTTTTTTAACAATGTGGAGGATATTTTTAAAAGTAAATTTCAATTCTTCTCTGTTCTCTTTCTCAGCAGTGTGACTCAAGGCTATTCTATTCTACAATGTAGCTCAGCACCATTTCGCCACGAATACAGTCAGAGGCAAGTGGCACTTTGGCAGGATTTTCTGCGACAACAATGGAGCGATAGCTTGCCGCGGTGTTGAGGTTTCAACAGCCGACATAATGGGTAGAGGACATAATTCCCAGCACTCACAGATAACTCAACCTCTTTTGTAGCGCACATACATCTCCCCCCAACACACACACACACACACACGCGCGCTCCACATGCATTAATAGATTTACAACCACAGCCCCTGCAGCGCCATTTGCAACAGAAACGGTTTCTTGTCTCCTCTACTACTTATTGCCAGAGGCTTCCCACCTGCACAGGCTTCTGCGTCATCTGGAACTCCTCGGACACACACACACACACACACACACACCTCCGCTCTAACATAATCTCTCTTTTTAAAAACGCACACACACATACACACACTAAAGTACGAACAGACGCTCCTTATATCCTCAACAAAACAGTGCTTCAGCTGAACTACAGTGTAGTCTACAAACATTGGCTGGCCCAAAGAAACAACTATTGGAAACAGATGAGAATAGAGAGGGATTAAAGCAAAGGAGTGTGCTATCAGCAGAATAACGGTGGAATTGAAAGTCTCAATGCGCGACACCTATTGTGAGTCTCAATACAATGCACTTTCCAAGGCCAAAAGTAAACCCAAACCATTTTAAACTCCTCCATAGGTAAACCACGGGTATACTGTAAACATGCCAGTATTTTGCATAATTAATATTCCAGTACGTATTTCTTAGATTTTAATTATAAAAAGGTTTCTCTTCCCCAAGTGAAGCTGGAAAAAAAGAAAAAAAGAATTAAAGAAAAAATGATCTGCTAAACAACACTAGGAAATACACATATCAAGAATATATGGAGTGCTTTAAACAATGAGGTAAATAAAAACCATCTTTACATAAGCACAGTCATAAGAGGACTTTGTTCTTTTACTTTGGTGTACTGTATTTCTGCTAGAAACTGCTATATGCTGTTAATGTAGTTCCATCACACCTGCTTCACTTTGATCACTTTGAAGTTATAGTACTGCATTTGGGGAATTTTTCCACACCTTGTGTACATGAATACCTTATTCTAGAGTAATTTTCCTGTGCCCAAACAATACTTTTATTTACACACCACAATATGATGTTGATATTGATATTGTGTCTCATCCACTCTTGACAGGTATTAGGCTAAAACCACTATATTTCCCAAGCAACATACAACGTTGTACATTGTAACCAATTTTCTGGCTCATAACGGGTTGATGAATATCGATTTTCATTTGTTTCAGTAACCAACCATCAAACATAATTCTCAGTTGTTGCCGGAGAAAGCATGCCTATAGCCTACTGTCAAAGGCAATGCAAAGCTAAGGCTATACTGTGGGGAAAAGGTACTGTATAGGGTAGAATGACAACAAAAGGGAAATCCCGGTGAATCAGCAGTTCAATTAGTATTTAGACCAAAAGCGTTTCATGCACAATATGATGAGTGACTGATTGAAGATCCCATATGCACTGTTACCATTGCCTGCACCCTTTCTGAGCACTAGCTTATACACCTCTGACTCATGGCGTATAGTATGATTGGATGCTTTGAAGTCAAGAGCCAATTAACAGGATGATCTGAGAAAAGGGCATAGGAGACACGCTTTACATGCTAGTCAGGCGGAAAGAGACACATCTGAGGTGTTCATTGGAGCTTTCTGGGAACTTTGCAACAAGGGCTCTGGGTGAGAAGGGCAAAGGGTGGAGAAGATGAGGGCTTACAGGTAGACTTTAGAAGGAAAGGCGGGCCAGAATCACAGCCAGAAATTCACTGCGTCATTCTCACACAGCTGCCCTTGGAAACACACCAACAGATATAAACACACACACACACACACACACAGCCCCCTCTCTCTGCTGGGTTTATCTCTCCATTTCATCTCTCCGGACACTTGATGTGGCCCACACACCCTCCCTCTCTTCCAGCTTGCTCTTTAAAGCTTCCCTTTCCACACAGGCTCAAGTTTCACTCGCCCTCTTCCTATATTAGCAATTCTGTGTACAGTACAGTTGGCTGGCAGAGCAAGGGGCCAGGTCAGGCTCTCGGGCCTGGGGGACATGTTCAAGTAGCAGGGGGGACATTTTTTGGAAAGGATGTTGCCTGGAGAACGCCCAAGGCCAGGTGAACACAAGGGGGCGGAAGAATGACATTGTGTGCCCACAAAAAACACCCCCAAGGTCTATTGAATCATGAATCCGTTTGTGTTCCGATAGAAGAGATTCTCCGTCTCCTAATCCTCTCAACGGGCTCCGTGGACAAGCGTGGGCCTGCTCCTATACATGCCAATATCTGTAATAACACAAAGAGCTTCACATAGGTGGGAGATGTGTTCTCTCCTGCACTGGAGGTGTTGACAGCCATGCGCGGCGCCACCTGACCACCGGTGGCAGTTTGGGATAGGTGTCTCGCTCAAGGATACCTTGACAATTGGTGAGGAGCTACCAGGTTTGAACCAGCGACTTCTCGGATCCAGCGTTCCCCCGCTCTGCCCACTGGGAACAGAACCTGTTCTGTTGCAGTATTCTGCGCTGTTCTGCTCTACAGTATTCGGCTCTGTACAGTATTCGGCTCTAGACTGCTCTGCTGTGCTCCTGCGCAGGCTGGCGAGGGCTCCCTGGATGAGCTGGATGTAATGAATCAGAGGTGACTGATATTGCCATTAGGAGGGCTGGGGAGAGGGGGAGAGGGGCTGTCGCAGTGCTGCAGAGGCTCCCAGCATGGCTGTGCCGGGGCCTCAAACACCCAATACAATTCCAGAAGCCGTTACTCATATAAACAGGAAAGGAAAGAAAGAAAGAGAGAAAGAGCGAGAGAGAGAGAGAGAGAGAGAGACAGACGGGGATGGGGGGGGGGGAGGTGGGGGGAGAGAGACACATACAGTACAACAGTACAAGGACAGACAGTTTTGAAAGACACATTTGGGACAGCCAAACCCAGACAAAGCCTGTCAGAAGAAGCAGGGATTAACAGCGTGACCTTTACGATGGCAGCCCATGATTTCCAACGTATTTATGATCATTACAACTTGTCTCCGGCTCTCCACGTCCTGTCTGCCTGGAATAGACCGGACGGAATGAAATACGAGGTGGAATTACGAAAACGCTAAGCAAGTAGAGGTGGATAGTAACGGGTTGCACTTACTTGTTACATTTACATTTAATTAAGTGACTTTTTGAAGAAATTGTACGTACGAGTACTTAAGAGTACTGTAGTGTGAATGTTACGTACTTTTTACTTTTCCTGGAGAATATTTGTTAGTATTTTCTTTAACTGCTATATTCGGCTAAATCCGGCCATTTCGTAGATACTAAACGTAAACAATGGGACGGATCTCGCAACTGTTCTTCCGGTAATCAACGTAGATCACTGGGGCTGACTGACGCCGCTGAAAAGAACGTTTCAGAGCGAGTGTCGATGTAACCATAGAAACTCACTACAACTCAACTTCAACTATATGGCCAGCGACATCCTCCTCCTGCCGGCTCACACACACACACACACACACACACACACACACACCTGACTGCCTGAGCACAGAGCAAGAGGAGAGGGAGAGATCCCAGCGTTGTTCACACAAGAGACATGGACTGCGATTACTCTGAGCAGCATGCATGCGAGTGAATTACAGAATAATATATTTCTCGCCAATTCCCTTGTGGTCTGAATAAGTCACTAAATTTGTCGCTAGTGACTTTTTAGAAATAAAGCCACAGAGGCTCTGAAAAGTCACTAAATCAATCGAGACAGTTGTCAAGTGGACAACACTGTGTTCATGCACTAAACGGAGAGGCGTATTTGTTTGGCTGTTGAATTCAAATATCAACAATATTTCTCCAACATCGCTTATTCCAACT
>JAODUG010005236.1:0-10116 GCA_027564795.1 Aphredoderus sayanus
AATTGAAAAACACACAAATCATACACAATCAGATGGCGCCGCCGTGTGGCCGAAAACGAGATTTCTGAGTACATTACGGGGGTTAATTACTCCACTAATTACACAAACCTAATGCCCCGGCGATGTCGCTCAGGGTATATGTCTGAGAGGTCTGGTAAGAGCTATAGCACTATTACAATAGGTAACTGTATGACAATGAGAAACAAAACAAGCAGTCAATTTTAGGGAAATAAAATTCCTATAGTAGGTCAGTTTATACTGTAGCACTTTAAATTAGCCTTATTCTCCCAGTTAAGCATTCAGTACTGCCACTTACCCCACTGTGTCTGTGCAGCAGAGGGTAGTGTTGATAGGTTGGTGATTCAGCTGTAAACTGACCAGTCTTGAGGCTATCTAAGTCCAACTCTAGGTCCAAATCCTCAAAAACCGAGTACAGATCCTGGTGGTCGAGTTTGTTCAGGGGTGGGGCTGTGTCAGCACCTAACAAAGTACAGAAAAGCCCTTTGTTTTCAATTCTTCATGGATATATGGTTGAAAAATAAATGGTGTACCAAATTGTTGATTATAACAGGGAAAAACTGGGGTTCCATCTTATCAAGACACCCATAAATATATAGGGTCAGGAATCAAACCCTGTGTGAGGCAATGTTGGATAAGGTGAAAATGTAATGTCTGCCTCTCTATTTCTTTCACTGCTTATCTCTTTATTAATTTCTTTCTAAGCCAAACTCACAGACAAGCACATAGAACTTTGGAAGACCTTTACAAGCATGGCCACAAATATTAGTCTTCCTCACAACACTTACCCATGTAGGGTACTCTCCTACACTTGCTTGTAGGAGAGGTCATGCAAACACAAAGATTAAATCTTTTTGTGTTTGTGTTTTATACACATACTTTGTTTAAATGCAGTACAAGCATGTTGAATTCAGTGTACTTATCAGTATGTAATGTGTAATGGGTAACTTAATGGTAATCAGTAACCAATGTGATCAGATAGAAAAGTCAAGGCACAGAGCTTCTTAAAACACTGGTGTTTTTGTTTTAAGATGCTGTACTACTTTTGTCTTATGTTATATGTTGTTTATTTGTACAGAATGTTTAAGCATGCCCACCTTTAAATCAACTGCAATGCCTACTTTTGTAGGAGACGAACAAGATAATGTAAGGGTGAAAAAAGCATGTTGTGACCACATTATCATAATCTGATTGTGCTCAATATTGTGTTGTGCAAAGAATGTACAAATAGCCAGATAATCAATTGTTTCGATACAAACTTAGATTTTTTTCCCACAATTTGAATTTGAATTTGAATTTGAATTCAATTCAATTTTAAAAACGGTCTACCCAATTTTTACATGTATGTACTAGTATGTGTACTAGATATATGTGTTTGTGTGTGTGTCTTCATTATTGTTATGTATTTAGGAGGCATACCTTTATGGGCCTCAACCATCAGGCCAATTAGGTCTTCTTTGATAGGACTGTTAACAGTCACAGCGTAGTCAAGGGCAGAACAACCACTGTGGTCTTGAAGATTCAAATCACTGAATATGAGAACACAAGAAACTGTGTTTATTAACAGCATGATAATAATACAATAACATCACATCAGGGTGATGGAGAAAAAATATAATGGTGGTAAATGCACTTTTTTGTGCATTTACACAGGGGCACATATTCATATTGACAAATGTACTACACGCAAGTCGCTTTGGATAAAAGCGTTTGCCAAATGCCGTAAATGTAAATGTGATGTAAACATGAGCTGGTTAGAGTGCCTTGCTCAAAGACACTTCAGCACTTTCACTGACCATGGCATGGTGCTGCCTGGCATATATATTAAAGCTATCTGTGTGTCAGCACGTGTACTTGTTTGTGTAATTATGTATTCATATATGTTCTTACGCAGAGAAAGACAAGAGTTCCTTAACAACCTCCACAGGTCTGTGTTCCCATGGCAACAGTGCTGCAAGGCTTTCAAACAGGTCGATGTCCCTAATGGCAAGCATCAGAGCTGTAACCCCTTCACTGTTGGGACTGTTCACATCCACCATGCATTCCTGGGCCTGGTACATACACACACACACACACACACATTATTGTAATCAGACAGAAATGTACAGTACATATACACAAACATCACATATAAACAAATTACAGGTCCAAAAATGTAGCGGCATCTTTATTTTTAAACATCCTATACTTGACAATGGCTGTATATGATTTATTTAGTTATGTTGAAATAGGATTGGGACTAGGCGATGTGATTATTCAACATGACGACAGCCCAAGGGAAAGCCCCAAACAAGCAGGCATAGATACAGACGCACCATTCACACACTGCCAGTTAGATTCAGCTCATTGTTAGAAAAGCACCTGACTATGTGGATCACATTTCCAGATACAAAATGTCACACAAAACACATGGAGCTCTGAATACCTCTCTCCAGGCCAGAGCTGATGGATATTTGACCAAATGAGATATTTTACTAGGTTTAAGGTGTGTTTTGTTTAGATTATTTTCTCCATAAAATGTATCAGAATACAGTATGTATACTGTGTATAGCTGAGCTGATATAATTGAAACACTCACATACATTATTAAAGGGACTGTCAAGACAGGTGTTTCATACACCATGGCTTATTAGACTTCTTGAAGGTCATTTGAAGGCAGGCTATAGGTGCTGATGTCACTGACCACATACTGGATGAACATTCACATATACAAGCCAATCAAAAAGAAGGTGTCAGTTGTCCAACAGATGTGATATGTGAGAAACTGGGTGTGTCCAAACCTAGTCAGTGCTGTGGGAGGTCTAATGTGCTACTGTAAGTTATTTGTCTATAAAGTCCCTTTACAAATTCAATTTCTAAGTTGGGGATATTTACCTGACAGGAAGCTTAAAAAAATTGTTAAAACACAGACATACACAGATATTGAGTCTTCTAACTAGTGCAAACCTTTGTGAGGAAAACTCAATGTTGACTACTGTACAATCCAGATAATATATTAATTTGTTATGTAATATTTGGAATAAGATTTCTACAGCCCACATTTCTCACCAGCAGGTGATGCACTAGCCGAAGATCTCCCTGCCAGGCGGCCTGCAGCAGTTGAGCCTGGGGAGGCAAATGAGGCCTTGACAACCACTTCAACACTGCCCCCTGGAGTTTGGGAGGACATACGTGCAGCGCTGTCTGGTTGTAACAGTTAACCAGAGTTAAATCTTCTTTTGATAGCAGCCCTTGTACCACCTGTATGAATTTAATAGAGAATGTCAGTACTAATTGGAAAATACAATTTTAATGTGGTAAACAAGCATTCTGTCATTAAAAGTCCAGGCGTAAAACAAATTGTAATGTAGCATACTTTATACAAATAGCTGTACTGTATAAGGCTAAATGTCCCTGTATTGTGTGTCTGAAAATATTGCCATGACATATATAGCTTTGCATATTAGAAGGAAACTCTCTTCAAGGTGAAAGAAGCCTTGCATTTCCCCTGTGTGCTCTTTACATCCAGTAAGTCATCAGCTTGTTTTGAAATTGGCTCCCTGAGAGAATTCAGGCGCTATACAAAACAGTGAGCTGAAACTCCCTAAGCCCCCTGTGTGAGAGATGTGACCCACACACACACAGGCCTACATGGTATTGCTAATCAGGTCAGGAAAAATACTACTACTGGATCTCTTTTCTCAGTTTCACATGCATGTGACGTCCATAGGACGACAGGGCATACGCCGACTGCCATATGAACTGGATTCATCCACATTATCAGACAAATCTGTATTATTGCCCTCACTCATCATAATATTACTGTTCTTGGTTCATGTGTGGAGGTTAAACACAGCATGCTCAGGTCATATCCTCCTCCAGCTGACAATCTTTAAGTATTTTATTATTAGATCATTCACATTTTCACATACATTATGTGTATTTTATTGCAACATTTATGGTGAAATATTACTGCAAACATTATTATTAAAATGAACTAATCTTTCTCAACTTTAGAATATTGGAATATATGTGTCATGACCCCACGTACTATGTCGCCCCCTCCTGGTTCTACAGCATCGCAGCGGTCCGGCTCACCGGTCTACTAGTCACACTTCTACTAGTCACGCCTCGGTGAGGCTATATAATCTTTATTTGTTTTCAACCCCTTGTCGGGTATTGTACTTCCTTTGGAAGAGACGTTTATGTTGTTTCCCCTGAGGTGTTTTCTAAATTAAAAACAAAGAGTATCTCCGCAACTGGTTTCTGTCTCACTTGTATCGTGACAGAATGTACATTTTATTTAAATTTCTCCTTGGATAAAAGTTTTATTGATACCTTATATACACTTCTCCTTGTTGTAGCACATTATTATATTCTATTATACTCTACGCTGTATCATTATTATTCCATTGTATTCTACATTTAGTTTTACTTAGTTCTATTGTAGAACTGTATTGTATTTTATTGTATTGTATTCTCCTTGCGTGTTTTTCAGGGTCACCAGTATGACTCAACCTATTAACACCAATTACACCAGGATGCAGTGTAATTAACTGGGACACATTTCTTTCTCTGCTGATGAACAACCCTTCACAACCCAAATTGCCCACTGACCTCAGCATTGCCCTCTTGGCAGGCAGTGATAAGCGGAAGGCAGCAGCTGTCCTCAGTGCTGGCGACATTCAGCTCCTCCCAGACCTCCTCGTCTTCTCTGAGCATCTCCTGTTTGCCTGTCCTCCACAACCTCTCCACATTTTCCTCTATGTCCTGTCTCTCCATACCAGCAACATGGAAGCGAGTCTGGACTGATGAGTGGAATGACAGATGAATTTATTAGTAAGGTGAATAATAATCGTCTCTTCCTCCCTTCCTTAGTGCTTTGCATTGCTTTGGGTGCAGATTCTCATTGTTATTGTGTTTATCCATTGACAGGGGTCTCTGGTGGTGAGAGTGATGACCCACTGGTCCCAGTAGACCTGTATGTAGTACCAAGGGGGAGTCAATCATGCCCTTTATTTTCACCCTTGCCATTAGTGCTGTGAGTCAACATTATGCAAATCAGTGTACACGTGTTTATGGGAATAGACACAATAACGTGCCTCTATTTTGTCACATTCATTTTTAACTGCGGCTTCTCATAACCACATTCCCATGTCTCCTAGTGAACAATTTACAATTACATGTGATTATGCCTACTGTATATGTATAATAGACATACATCCACACCATAGATGTATAATGTTCGACACACTTTCTTTAATGCAATAAAAAGTTTGGAGTTACTCACCCTTAAAAGTGCAAATTCAGCTCTCGCGTTTAGATATGTTAAAGTAAAATTACATTCACATGTCCGTTAGCTGCATAAGAGAACTCATAACTTGATTGTCGTGATTTCTGTGTTGTTGTGGTGATCTCTTCAGGTCTTGTCTCTTGTTTTCTATTGTTGTGAATGCCTCCTGCTGTACGTTTACACTTGGTTGCCTAGGAGATGGTCAACCAGACAGGCAAGGCCATGCTTTGAGCACCAGTAGGCTGTTTCCTTAACACATTAATGGACCCCTGAGACATAAGGGCCCTTGCAAAAAATCCCACATCAAGCGGAATATCATGTTACATGTTATTTAATTTTATGTAAGAGAGGCAGTAGTCCTATGGCACACCTTCAAGTTATTATGGCATTAGATATATTATATAGAAATATAGGCTAGAGGTAATAGTCCTATGACACACCTTCAAGTTATTATGGCATTAGATATATTATAAGCTAGAGATGCCATATGTTTCAGAGCTTGAGAATGAAATTCCCCTCACCTCCTTGCTGATAATCCACCCTACTGGATATATATCCTCTTTCTAATTGTCCCATGTGTAAAATGACTTTGAAATAGTTTATTTAATCTAAAATATAAATGCTACTTTCTTTCAAATTAGCAGCTCCCATCAGAGAATAGCTAGAACGTTTTTGTGAGACGTGTAAACACGCCAAACTCTGTGATAGCTGTGAGTGATAGATAGCTAGAGGTCAAACTAATAACCGTACGACTATCAGATGTCAGTTGAGCCATACTAATAATTCAACTCTCCTTTTCAAAAGTGTTGTTTAACCGTGTAATCTACAAATATTTCATAGGAATCTATCTCCATCTAGTGGACATTACAGTAATAGGCAAATTGGTGCAAGATATAAGTATCATGGTTGCATGATATAGCATATAATTAGTTGACGGTATCGTATTTGTTTTGAAAATGTGTTATTTACCCACCCTGGATATACATTTTTGCAATGGGTTATATAATCATTTTCAGAAATCACATCAACCCTCGTGATGTCCTTAACTCGTGTTGTACTTCCTAAAATATAGTATTTGGCATGCGCTATAGATTGCGTATGATTTTGTTTTTTAATTGGCATTGCTGTGTATTTATTTATTTATTAACATCATATGTCTGTGTAAGCTGTAGAATTAGGTTAAGTTCCTTCTATCTGCCACAAAAAGCTAGTGATTTCAGTGTTAGTCATTTTGACCCGTAGGACATCACAAGAGTTAAAGTGCTGTTTCATATTAAATTGAAGTGGCCATTGGACACGTGGGCACTATTTGTGAGTGCCTTTGTGTAAAGAGGAAGGAAATAAAAATAGATAAAATGAGAGGCTTTTATTTAAATAAGCATGTCTGACTAGAACGTCAGACATGACGTGCCTTTTATGCACATTGGGAGAAAATAGATCAGATGCTACAAAAAATATAATACGTCTGTACATACAGTTGCACAATGAAAATTCTCCTGGCACAGATATTAAATTTAATCCTTTTTATACACACTACTCAGACACACATGCACGCACACAGGCACATACAAGCATACAAACACACACACACACGCTTACCTCTCCTCAGTCTATATGAAAAACAACATCCTTTATGCTACATGTCAGTTCTGACATACATGGGAATAAATTAACACATGTAATACATTTGGTGCATTCAGCATCTTCAGTGGTCTCTCCAATTCCTGTTCCATCAGTTCTCCATATTTTCACATGGATCTAGAAAAAAACTACCCATAGTTTAAGCAGTTTACATATCACAGCAGTGGCACGCACAAGTTCATATTTTAACAATACATGTAGTCACGTTAACACACAAAAATATATAACACATACATGCTATTGCTGACCACAAGCACTCCCACGCAAAAACCATGTGCGCACCCCCCTCCACACACAAAAACACAAACACACACACACAAGTGTCCCATGTTGTTTTTGTCACAAAACAGACATAAAGCGTGCAACCCTGAATGCAGCCAGTCAAACGGGCCAATCTGGATAAACAATGCACAGCCAATCAAAGTCAGATGCATTGTAAACAGCAATCACTGCAGTAGAGAAACAGCAGTAGCAGTAGACAGTGGCGTGTTAGAAGTAGTCTCTCCGTCGAGAGTCATCGCTGATGAAGGTGGGGTTCCACTGCGCTGGGTAGATGCACGAGTGACGGGAGCCCGGCAAACCGGTAAACGGGTAAAGACCGTTTCTCTCCAGGTCAGCGTTTCGCAACGCAGGCTGGTAGAAAGCAGGGATAAAGAGAATCAAGTATATTTATTACTATTTCCAAATTATTCATTTGATTTATTTAATTTACTAGCTTTATTTTAAGTTAAAGACAAACAGGCATGACAATAGGTGCATTTTTATGCAGCAGCATTGACAATATGTTAATGTTGAATTAACTTCTTAATTTTTTAATAAATTGAATGAAGAAATTGTAGAAAAGGTGCTGCTAAACTGTGTTATAAAAAAAAAATGTTTGTCAAATTTGCGAAACTGCTGGCTGATTGTATAAAATGATTGTATCAAAGTTAAGTTGTTTTCAGCATTTGAAATGAAATCTAGCGGCAGAAAAAAAGCGCCCATTTAAAAAATAATACAATCTACATAATTATTAAATCAAAAATAGTGTAACATTAAACAGTTTGTAAGTATGTGTCAAGGTGAAGTCACAGTGTGAGTGGAGCGTCCTTACAGAGTAGTATATGTCGGTCATTTGTAGCAGATTCTTGGTGCTTCCGTTCTCCTGCATCTCTATGGTCTCCCGGCCCCACTCCATAGACACACGGTTGGGCTTGGGGAAGTCAGCGTACGGAGACATCTGTAGATCACCACTCTTGAAGATGATTTTGTTGATGTCATTCTTATCTTTCCTAAAGGCAACACATTTGAGAACTCTTAGTCTGATCCTGACGACCGCCAGTGTTTACATGATTCATGTCCCCGGAAAAGTAAATACATTCTCTTAATGTAGCAGGTTGAAGTTGTCGTTTTACCCAAACAAAATCTGTAGACATCTGTACAGATGGCCAACCCAGCTGAATGGTTTGAGTCAGGTGAGCGTTTATAGTGTCTTAACTGAAAATATGTGTAGACACATTTCTTAAACTGGGAATTGTTTGTTAAACCCTCGACTAACGCTTCCATACCTCAATATGAAGACTTTACATTCATCCTGAATTAAGTCCACATTCATGGTGGGTGCAAGGACAGCAAGGACAGGTTGTATTTCTCTGCCACTGACTTCCATTGTTTCTCAAAAACATACTTCTAACAAATCTGATCTCTGTCAAGGCAAAGGCTGGATGGAAATACTGATGTGGTTATAGTTTATATAACCTGGGCCACACCTCTTTTTTTAGAAGGTTATAATTGAAGGTTTAAGGTGAGTTTTCAAGTTTGGATGTGGATCAGTGGATGTGGATGTGGATTTGGATGTAGACGTTTGTCATGTGAATTTGACTGTAAATGTAGTTTCTTTGCTACAAACTACTGTAAAGTGGCGTCATTCCAGGTAACTTACTTGCAGCAGGTGACAATGAGAGCGATCATGAGGATGAGAAGCAGGCCACCTACTGCAGGTGATACCACCACTGCAATCAGCTTGTAAACTGAAACATTCAGGACAACAATACATACAGTACAACAGCAAAGCATAATCAGACTTTATTTTTCTTTTGTGTTTTTATTTTTATGAAATGTATATTATATCCTATAGAATACATTTTGCATGCCACTTACAATTTCCACAGTTGAACCCTCCAAATCCAAACATGCACCTAGAATGTGAAATCAGATAATTATTTAACATATTCATCCACTATTTTTTTCACTTTTATCCACAATTTGTCACCTATAAAATGTAAGTATAGACTTACTGGACACACGTGCCGTTCTCTAGCTTGTAGCCATCTCCGCATTCTGCAAGAATAACATTGAAAATACTGGGGTCAGAAAAACAACTACGTGGCAACCCCCCTATAGAGTGCCTGTCGGGACCTCCTGGGTCGGGACCGCCTGACATTTTCCAAGAAGATATTCAAATCATCTTTATCACTATTTCTGATTAGCTTTAAAACATTTCCACAGCGTACAGCTTACCAATGCAGGAGAGGTCCTCTGGGTTGTGCTTGTAATAGCCAGGCAGACACTGGCAGTAGGCTGTGCCATTGTTGTCTGTGCATGCAGAGCGCTCCGTATCACACTGTGTCTTCTGGGCCAGGCACAGCCTCTCCTCTGTGACGCACACAGACATGAGCGTTAAGGGGAGGTGAAGAGTTACATCACATTTGCTCTACAGTTACATTTACCATTAATTAATAATTAACGGTGTTTACAATTCCAAACATATTCAAAATTAAGTTTGAATCAGGAGACATTTTTCTTCTATGATAAAGTCCTTGGCAAACATCATTCCTCACATCTAGCACAGACAATGAATGAGCTTTCTTTCTACAAAACGATAAAACTGCATTATAAAGTATATATAAAAACATAATGACGGTATGGATACATGGTGGCATGTATGGGTAGCTACCATGGTAGGTGAGCTTGTAGTGCAGAACCACTCTGCAGTGGGCTGCAGAGGCACTGCAGTTGCTGAGAAACATCTGGATGCTGTTGTAGACCTCGACGCTGGTCACGTCCGTGGAGACAGAAAACATGTTGACAGCCGAGATAAGAAGCCCATCCTCCTGCCTGAGGAGAGGAGAGGAGAGGAGAGGAGAGGAGAGGAGAGGAGAGGAGAGGAGAGGAGAGGAGAGGTGAGGAGAGGAGACGAGAGTAGA
>JAODUG010005237.1:0-10116 GCA_027564795.1 Aphredoderus sayanus
AGTGCACATCATATGTCTGTGTAAGATGTAGAATTAGGTTTAGCGCCTTCTATCTGCCACAAAGAGGTAGTGATTTGTGTCATTTTGACCCTGAGGACATCATCAGGGTTAAAAATGCCACAGACATCCTTCAAATACTGTATCAATGAATGAAATGCTCTCCAAGAATATTTGCTTTGGTTCTGCCTCTGCCTCTCTATATTTTTGGCAGCTGCCAAAATATCTGGACCTAACAGTCCAGTATTTACCCTGATTAGTCCAATGAATCTACCTTGCCTGTCAATCAAATGAATGTGTACACACAACTACAAGTTAGCTGTGTAACAGGTTTGTCAATGGCACACCAACAAGCTCCAGAGGAAGGGAGCAGAGGAAGATGGGGTGGGTTTTTGGGTCAGTGATTTACAATATCTTGCTTTCTTTCATTATTTTTAGCTAGCACTCAAATCCTACCTACAGAAGCTTTAAATGCAGCTAAAATATACAGTAAATTAGAGATATAATGTCTGAATGTATTTTATACACGCATTATACCGTATGCAGTACAATGATATTCCTCTTTTCAGAATATGTCAACATTCCATAGATGAAATATGGAAACATGTTTGACATATTGAGATTCAGCTTATTCACATATTCTGAATAATAGTGGAATATGAATGTGCCTGAAGATGTATTCACAGTGCATTTATGTGTGTTCTTTTAAACACATGTGCGTTTGCTTGCAAATGCTGCAGTGCATATCCACGTCATGTGTGGGCAACCATTTTGTGAATCAAAGCCTTGAGTCATGAGTGGGCTCTGGGCAGCCCTGCATTCCAGCAGGGACGGTGTAATAAGTGCTGGGAATGGTGATAACTGTGAACCCACTCATTCATGTTCCTGCCAACATCAGCAATAGAAAGGGTTGGAGAGAGCGAGAGAGAGGGAGAAAGTGAGCGGATGAGAGATGTGTGGGTCATTGCTACAACTTACATACCGCTTCATTGCAGCCTTGTTATATTGTATTCATTACGTTGATATTCTGGAACAGCTGCCAGTTTTTTTGACCATAAAACCAAACACAACAAATCAAATAAATGTTCTTAATATCATATTATTCAAAAGTTTCAATGCCACATTAAGATAATGAAATGCATTATGGGAATAATTTAATAAAAGTGTAAATTACAGTCTTGTCCCTTGAATATACAGCATATTTCTGTTATAAACACACACGCAAAAAAGATTTTTTTGCAGAAAATAGATGAGAAAATTATTGTTTTGCCTGAAATGCATATTTCACTGTTGCAGAATTGAGTTTACGGTCTTTTACTGTGTTTTCACCATGAAACCCACAGACATTTCGGATAGTTGGCAATGCGTCGAGATATACTGTATATTGCATCAGCCTCAGTGATGGAGATGCACATCCATAATTACATTCATAAACAGCCATACTTCAAATAAATTCTACTTCAAGAATGCAAAAAAAATAATTTTAACAGGCCAACATTTTTACAAAACTAAAGCTTCTGTGGTTGAGAACAACTGATTTTATGTTTCTGTTATACATGAGCTGACAGGATGCTACAGTAAAATTGTAAATTTGTGGTATAGTCACATATATACTGTACAAACATACATTTGGACATACATTTTATGCATGTCAAATGTAAAATGTAAATGTAAATCTAAAGCCATATTCATTTAACTTAAGTGTTTGCTCACTAGCTCACTTTGGTAGAAAGGTAAATGCTGTTACATGTAAAACTACATTACACTGTGACAATATTTTATAGTTTGTGTTACAGGTGTTACTATCTATTCTTTACTGTTTATAAACAAGTATGAGTACAAGATGTGTGGAAGGTGAAGTTACTGAAGAAAAGTTATTTCCATCAGGCAATCATTACACCAAATTGTAACAATTTCTATCAACATTAAAGGCTTTGGCTATTTCAAAGTCTTGATTAATGCATTTAAATTACTTTAAACAGAAATAATATGTCATAGATTGAATGAGGATCCTCTTCAAACATAACTGTAAATAATGTATGATGCAATTGGATTACCGTTATTCCAGTTCATTTCCACACAATATACAACACTACACAACAAAGAATGGTCAGCTGAAACTAGCATTCCGTAATTAATAAATAAAGGTCCAGTTGGCAACTTTTCCCTTGTGGAATTTCATTAGATTTGACAGCAGTGTATAATCAGTAATCAGTAAATAAACTACACAGAGGTGGTGACTATGAGATCAGATGTTTTATCTGATCTCATAGTCACCCCTGTCACTTTGTGCATACTGTAGCTTAAAACTATTATGTTTTCAACTTTCAAAATGTTACCAATCAGAGGCAAGAAAACATTATTTGTCCCTTTTTCACTCATTCCACTTTTCTTTTACATTTTCACACTAATCACAATCATCCACATGTAATATACAGTAAGTCTTCCCCAGCATGTTGTATCTTACTTCAGGGAGAGGGGTTTGGCTTATTCTGTCATTCATTCAACTCTCTAAAGATGTCTACGCCACCTTTACAATTACTTTCCTATCAGCAAGTAAGTGACACACAAGAATGCCAGCCAAACAGTAACAACAAATCAAAAACCAGGACATACTGTAAATAACTTGTTTATCTAGTCACATACTGTACAGTATGTCCTCATCACATCCTTCATTTATTCTATTTGGTAATTTAATGGTTTGGTTATTAGTATAATACTTTTTGTGTCCGTCTACCTGGCTGTTTTTCTTTATTCCTTCCTTCCTTCCTCTATCTCCATTGCAGGTTAAAGGCAAACAGATGGGGGCTGTTGCAGCCTTCTATTCAGAGCAGAATTAATTAGCGCTTATGGCAGCTGAGGCTACAGACCCACACTGACCTGCAATTAAGAGGAACACTTCAGCCTGGAGAACTGGGATATATACGTCGTGTCGCCTTGCCTTACTGTCCTTTACAGAGTCATTAGTTAGTTTGTGTCATTTTACTTTCAGACGTACAGTATATTTACTTGGTTTCCCTTCGTGCGAGTGTCTACAGAGCAGCAGTGACTACTCTATGTTTACACGTTAACAACATTTTCCGGTCATTGCACTATTGCAATGATATTTCAAATATGCTGCGTCCATACACCTAAAATCTGAATATTGTCATTATATCTCATGTCCTATCTGACTGTAAGTGGAATTGAACAATGTAATATGTTTATGTGACTGCCTCACTATACCCTCAAAAGCCAAACCACCAGTAATATACTGTATAGACTCACACACTTACATTTATTTTACCTTTATTTTACAGGCAACTCTCTCTGACATAGAAACGACAAGCATCAACTTAGCCTATGGCACTTCACCAGCATTGATATAATTTAGAAACACTTGCTGTCACAGTGAGTGCCTAACATTACAGTATATTTTTGAAGCCTACAATTATCTAGAAAGCATCTGCCATTTACATGGCTAAAGCTATGTCTGTAGCACTACAAATTGTTTTCATACTCACCTTGCTCGATTCATGGTTTTCTTTTTATCTTAGTCTACTATACAGTAGGCTACATACTGTACAATGCATTTTTTGTTCCTAAATGTTTTGCCTAATATGAAGAGCAGATGTTATATAAATAACTTTATGTAATCTAGCTATATTTATATTGTTGTAATGTAGAGCATTGTGATCATCTAATCTATTATTCTGTACTTCCTGATGCAACACTCCAATTTCCCAATGGGGACCATTAAACTCCATCTTAACTGCCATTATATTGCGACTGTATGTTTGTGGCATATGAGGGAAACAGAGTGTGTGTGTGTGTGTGTGGGGGGGGTGGGTAACAGACAGTTTGTCTGTTGTATTTACTGTAATTCCTACTTTTCTCTGCTGTATGATGCTGACAGCATGTCAAGGTACAGGTGTGAGTAGGAGTCGAGGTGAAGCAAGGTGGGAGAACTGTGCAAAAGATGCAAACAGCTGCTGTTTGCAGATGCTCCTCTTTAAATCGTACCTGTCACTCAGACAAGCAACACGTGTGAGCAACCCCCTTCCCCAAATCCCCAGTGAAGATGTAGAGTTCACTGTTGACAAACAGCACTGGGAATAACGATGGAGGTTTTGCTGGAGTGGTGGACGTGCAAGCACATCATGTATAGACAGTTTGCATAATGAAAGTTAGAAATAATTTAGCTAATTGGTTAGTGGTGACATCCAAAATCCCATAACATCCACAAAACAGTTTTCTCAAAGCCGGAAAGGCAGGCAACATATATTAAATATATATACTCATGTTGGACACTTTGTTATCTGATTGCTGGCTCTATTGTATCTTGTGGCTAAAGGGTATCTACAATTTTGTTGAAATTTGCCTGAAAAACATTTTTAAATACTGTCCAAATAATTTCACCAATACAATAATACATTTGTTAACCTTAACTTAATAACTCACTCAAAGAAAATTGGGATACCTTCTAGCCACATAACAGACATGTGAGGCTTCCTTTAGTTTAAATGTTCTAACTGCCCTCTAAAAAGGCTTCTCAAAGTCACATATGCCTTTAAAGTTTAGTCTGTCCCTTTAAAAAATATTGTATTTTTTGCGAGGCCCATGAGGGACTGTTGTTGAACCCACCTGAATACACGCGTACGTGTGTGCACACATACGTTGATGATCTGAATGGCATTTCAACATTGCAGGATGTTTCTGGAACGTTTCATCATACTTTGTACAGATTTTGTGACTTTAAAAAAAAGCTTTGATGCTGCCCAGAAACATTTCAAAACCAAGGTCAACTCTTTGTACACTGACGAGCAGTACCAAATTGACTGGCAGCACCTAGCATTGGCAATTGACTAGCAGTACCTACCATTTAATGAAATGTAATTTTTCAGTATACAAACACATTATAAATCTATATTTTAAGCACACTGTTAGTTGTGTATTGAAGTATTTAAAAGATTATTTGGATAGAGTGTGTATACTCTGGATACTCGATAACTAGATTAAATTATTAATATTTATTGTTAAGCTATGTGCACATATTTTGCAGTAGTACCAGTAGTAGTGTTAGCATTGACATTAGCATAGCATGTTTTCCCCATCAAACAAGTAAATGATGAGTTTTATTTGGATTACAGACAGTTATTAAGTCACAACTTATGGAACACAATATGGTCGGCATATTCAATATCTTCATTACGCAATTACAGTGCCTTGGTTAAATTGGCTGGCCAGCTAATCTAGTTAAGAGATTTGCCTGAGGTCTAATTCAGTGGAAGGTGATATATCCTACGACTTAACTATAGCTCTTCATTTTATTTTTATCACCCTATGGTATTGTGTTTGTAATAGGAAGGTGTTATTGAGATACAAAGTAGGAGTAAATTATATAACTATCTATTCTTAACGCCTATTATAGCCTCTGCAGATTCTTCAGCCATTTATTCACGCTATGAACCACACTCAAAATCAAGTTTCCTCTGCAGAGCAAAGATGTGGTAGGATGTATTGTGTGTTGTAGCTGATGCATACTGTATATGTTAAAACTATTGTCATTTGTTCCCTGTATAGACCTACCACAAATCAAACTAATATAGTTGGATGTGTGATAGAAAGTAATAGATAGAAAGTAACAAAATAATGCTTTGGATAGTCTTAAAATGCTTTACACAACATTTGTATGTAACAAATTACAAAAATAAATGTTTATTTATAAAATGAATGCAAATGGTAAAATGGTAAAATCCCCAAATCCACTATAATTAAAAAATTATTAAATAACTCTGGTAAGTAATATAACTGTTGACGAGTAGCTATGTGTTGCTATAGGTATACAATATGATATATGATTTTCAGATGGCACATCTAATATTAAAACAGTAGTGCTACAAGTGTATATATATGGACTTATAAAAATGCTATAAATACCTTATCCAATCAGAACTGGGAATGGAAATGACTGTAAACAGCTATTGTAACTTTATAGTTACTATAGCTGTGGTAGAATCAAATAACATTTTATTAATAACATGTTGGCATATGTAACATGTTGTTACATAGATATAAATCTGAGACTAAAAAGTAGCACAATTGTCACTTATCCAGCCAGATGATATACAGCATATATGTATATAGCCGTTAACTGATAGAGTCCGTTTTATCCGCCATTAAAATTGTATTGCATTGAAAACAAGCGTGCATAGATGTCTCATGAGCATTTAGTTACTCCTGAACACTCTCTTTACCACTTTTATTTGTCTCCAAAAGTACAACAAGTTCAACCACATCAACAAAAACACAGAATTGTGCATTTTGTCGAGGAATCACACTCTAAGAAAATTCTTAGTCAGGGACACCCCTAATTGTAACCTGCTTTTCTCAGCAGTCAACAAGCACACATGCATTTGATCACGCCACCTGTACTTCAAATTCCACAACAAAAATACAGAAATGTATTTGCATAACTATAGTAAATTGTCTGATCACTGCAGGCTGCATTCTATTAGGGTTTTATGTCCCAGTTAGAACAAATCTCAAAACTATATGGGAATTCATTGTGCTGTTTTGATTGTATGCATAAGTAACATTCTACAGCATATTAGAATAGGGTCAAACATACCGCAATACTTGTCCATTGTGCAACAGCCGTAACAAATTATAAAATATGGGCTGTCCCTTTAACAAAGCTGAGACCTTTCCAAAGTAACACTCTGTCAAAACATCCAATACAGAACATTTCCAGTAGGTCTATTACAGGATTGGTACATTGGATGTTTCTTCACAAAGTGTGCACCGGTATACTGCATGGCTCTGTAATGGCAGGACAGAGCGTTATGATGCCAGCATGTGCTCTCTGGCTCTCATCAGGACCTGTCACTGTGTAGACGGACGACACGGGTCAGGCAGCAGGGAGGCGTTAGCGCCTGGTGTGAGGGCTCTACGTCTCAGGTACAGTACAGGTGTGTGTGTGTGTGGGGGGGAGGGGGGTGCCCCTGATGAAGGGAAGATTGCATTGTGTGTGTTTGTGCATGTTGGTGTGTGAGAGAGAGTTTGGGTCCTATTTTAACGCATGGTCTAACTGCATTTAGGGCATGTCAAGTCAAGTCAAATTTATTTGTATAGCCCTTAATCACAAAGTCTCAGACAGCTCACAAAAAGCCCACATTTCACAAGGAAACAAACAACACCCCCTGAACCTGCTCCTCTCCCTGGGGAAGGAAAAACTACCATAAAACCCCATGGGTAAAAAAGGTATGACATCCTTTGGAAGGGACCACAGAGAGAGAATTCCACCCTTCTAGGATGGTTAGGATGTAATAGGTGTCGATAGGCGACATGAATGAGCAATTATACTTTAACGTAAGGTTTCACACTGCAAAACATAAGTAACCAAATCTATAACTAGGGTTGCAATCAACACTGTTACTCATGTCGGGGCATGCCATGGACACAGGCCTGAATTGTCACGAGCTTTGGACGCTGAGTGATGGAGATTAGCGGCACTTCCTGTCGCCAGTAGATGGCGTAATGACTATAACTCCAAAATTACATATAGATTCATCAGAGTAGGACAATGCTATTCTATGTGTTACTTCCCATTCCCTTTAAAAATTCAGGTGCGCTTGCACCTTGGCGGATTGCTATAATACTGACTAATTTGTGAAAGCACGTGAGCAGGCCATCTACGGCAACAGCAAGGTCCCTAAAACAGTGTTGATTAGGCTACACACTAATATTTCACATTGTACTCTTAAGTTTTAATCTTTTGCATGTTTGTGCAGTTCTGTGTGTCCGTGTGTGTGTAACAAGCAGTGTACTCCTGCGTGTCCCTGTGTGTGTAACAAGCAGAGTGTATGCGTGTTGTGCACCCGCCATAGGCACTACTATCTTGATAATGCACCGCGCCAATGACTTTAAACCATGGTTTCGGTTGGTCAATCATGCAATCACTTTCCACTGCCTCATGCGCTAGGCCACACCTCATGTTTACACCAACACACTTATGGGCGCTCAAATGGGAGCAAGTACATTTGCTATTTAAACAACATGGGAACTGGACGGGAAAAGGACAACTAGTCTGAAACTAACATAGACACTTTGTGCCGGATGTAAGATAGGGCCCAATAATTCTAATCAGACTCAGTGTCTACAAGGATAGCCCCTCCATCCCTGAGAACAGACAGAATGAGGCCTGTTAGTGGGCTGATTCTGATGGGTACGGGGACTGAAATGAGATAGAGAAGCAAAAGAAGTAAAGGGAATCAAAATGCAATGAAATAAAGTTTGGCCTTTCAGTTGCAGTATTAAGTGACTTTAGTGAAATATCCTAAAAGTTAACCCTAATGTTGTTCTTAATTTGATGGACTTATGCCACCATAGGGTGCCATGTGATTGTGAATTATTTTGTGTTTTTTTTAATTGTCATTGCTTCTTTATTATTTCTTTATTATTTATTTCTTTATGTATTTGTTTGTTTCTTTTTGTGCCTTTTAACCCTCCTGTTGTTCTCAGGTTTCAAACGCACACCTTGCTGTGCCAGCTCATATGTGTGTGTAAGCTGTAGAATTAGGTTTAGTGCCTGAGTGATTTAAGTAATTCTGACCCGAAATACATCATGAGGGTTAAATACATTTCTATAATAAATAATTAAATTATTTTTTGGAGAATCTTTGTTTAGAATTTTCCTTGAATTCCTTCTGCAAACTAAAGTACTTTGAGAATAGATAAATACATACATTTTCGTGAGGATTTAATATTGCAGTAAGGAAGATATGGATATGAGGGTTAAACAAAGTTATATTTAGTTTATGAATCTTTTATAAAGATTGTTTGTCAACTGTGGATGCAGTCCTAATCAATTGATTATTTAGTGGAGATAAGAATAAATTCAACCTAATAATATTTTTTAAAACTCATATTACCGGTACACTTCGGTCATAGCAGATGCTGTTAAAGCAATTGCGGGGAGACGCTAGGCATAATGCTCAAGGATGCTCATAGGTAGACTTGGCATGTCAGGGATCTAACTTGCAACATTTCGACTGGGAGTTGACCACTGTAAGCTAACCTGTCTCCAATTTATTGCATTTGTGTTTATTGAAGGTGGTAGGTAGCCTGCGACCTTTAGCAAGTCATGCAACTGTATGACTTACTGTATACTCTATATTCAATAGTTCTGCCCTTCTAGTTTACAGCTATTGCGATTTGACATAACAGACCACCTGAGTTAAATGATGTAATTATTCTACAAACAAAATGCGAGAATAATACTGTATCAGTAATAAATATCAGTCAAACAGATTTATTGATAATATGATTTTTGCTATAATAGTGTTTTGGCCAATTATGTTGTAACCATGCAACACACCCACGAGGTATTTTTTCACTCTTGCTGGCCCCATTCTTTTATTCTTTTTTTTTTTACCAGAAGTTGAACCCCTAACAAGCCTTCACACCACTCGTGACACAGACTCCTGTTGGGGATGTGAAGAAGGGGGGGGAGAACTAGAGGTAATCCATACAGCCCAAAATTACATGGACAAAAAGACTTTATGTGTCAGCATCTCTGGGAGATGTGTTTTCTAATCAGCTGGGTGGGGTAGAAGGTGCATTCCCAACAATACATTACAGTGGAGAACAGCCCACACATGGCCACACACTGCTGCTGATTTCTGTGTTTTGCGCTGTGATAGTCCCATTCATCACAAGGGAGGATGAGCACTCCTTCGCGAGAACTAAAATGCCTATTCGTCCTAACACAACACTGACTCAGCCCCACCCGAGTAACGAACTGTAGCACCTAGTTCACACTGGAACTCTGGTACTGGTATACAGTACTGGTGTACTGGTACATGACTTTTAAAAAACAGCCATATGGACAATCATGACGGCTTGATAGTCGGCCAAACACTAAATTGTGTGTGTGTGTGTGTGTGTGTGTGTGTGTGTGTGTGTGTTTATGTGTCTATGTGCTGGAGGTTAATGTGCATAATCAATAGCTGGCCTGTCCTTTGCCTTGGTAGAAAGTGGGACATCATCACAGCCTCAAATGCCAAGTCATTCAGTCAGAGAGAGAGAGAGAGAGAGAGAGAGAGAGAGAGAGAGAGAGAGAGAGAGAGAGATACACTT